>BQNB010011969.1:0-75413 GCA_026074375.1 Tanacetum coccineum
CCCACTTCCACTTCCGCCCACTCCACTGACCCGCCAACCAATCAGCCCACTAATCACTCCACTTTGCAGCCCACTCCTTCCGCCCCTACTAACCCAACACCCACGACTAATCTTCTACCCATAAACAGTATACCACCCACTCCTCCCCTGGTTCCCTTGCCCGCTACCACTCAACCCAACCGCAATCCCGCTTTGACTCACTCCATGGTCACTCGTTACCGTGTTAGTACTAATCGTCCTACTCAACGATATACTTTATCTGTATCAACTATTTCCCCTATTCCAAAGTCCTACAACCATGCTTTTCAAGACCCGCATTGGTATCGTGCTTTGCTTGATGAATATAATGCTTTAATTAAAAATAATACTTGGATTATTGTGCCACAACCATCGAACGCGAACATTGTTCGTTCCTTATGGCTTTTTCAGCATAAATATAATGCTGATGGCACTCTTAATCGTTACAAGGCTCGCCTTGTTGCGAATGGCAGCACTCAGCTTACAGGTATTGATGTTGATGAGACTTTTAGCCCGGTTGTTAAACCGACTACTATTCGTATGGTACTTAGTCTTGCTCTTTCTTGACATTGGTCTGTTCATCAGCTTGATGTCAAGAATGCTTTTTTACATGGTTCATTATCTGTGACTATTTACATGCAGCAGCCTCCTGGGTTTCGGGATTCACAACATCCTTATCATGTTTGTCTTTTATAGCGATCTCTATATGGGCTTAAGCAAGCCCCTCAGGCATGGTTTCATAGATTTGCAGCATATGCTGCTGGAGTTGGTTTTATTCATAGCAGATGTGACACATCACTTTTTATTTACAAGCGGGGGTCCGATACAACTTACTTGCTTTTGTATGTTGATGACATTATATTGACTGCTTCTTCTACAGCTTAGCTTTTCTTCAGAGCATTATTGCTCACTTTACATGCCTCGGTTCTCTATGACTGTTTGTGGTCGCCTGATTATTATTTAGTTTAGGTTATTTCTGTCGTACTCGCTTTAATACTTCGGGGATGTTGTTCTCTCAACAGAAGTATGCTTTGAGGCATAATGAGAGTGCTAGGGCATGCTGTACTTGTAATCTCTTGTCATAGCTCCAGTTGACCCGGGATGTCTAAGTTGTTGGGGAGATGTGGTGGATCCTGTGTCTGATGAGGGTCTCACCTCGCTTTATGATAGTAGTGGTCTTGCTGGGGCCCCGTGTTATCAGTATTTAACACTTTGCAGCGGCTGTATATATCTTCTGATGTTGCAGCATGGTATTGTCTCTAATGGAATGATCTCCTCGAGAGCTCGATTTCTCTGCTCTCTAGCGGATCTTTGCTCGGGAGGATTAGTCGGTATTATGGCCCTATGGATTACAAGCTATTGCGTCCACCAAATTCGTTCTTTGGTTGCTTATTCTGATTGCAAATGGGCTGGGTGCCCCCACTAGACTGAGTCGGATACTACACTCAGGTATTGTAGGTTTTTGCTTGGGCATCCAATCTGACTGTTTCGTGGTCTTCGCAAAGCCAAGGTTAACCTTTCTTCGTGTCACGAGTGCTGAGCATGAGTTGATTCGGGCGGTGTTGATACTATTGCTGGTTGCCTGTTAATACTTGTTGGTTACGTAAATCTTTTAAGGAGAGCTTTCATATAAACGTCCATTGTCTACTGCTAACACTTGTTTATTTTGTGTGACAGATTTGTGAAGTGTCGTTTATATCTGGTTCTTATAGTTCCCGGAGCTAACTTTCATGATGAAGATATTAAGATTGAATATTACTTTGTTCGTGACTTGTTGCCGGCTGGGTGTCATATCCGGTACTTTCATGTAGCGTTCTCGTTATACAGTGTGAGATGCAGCTGTCTTACAAAGGCTTACCTAACGGTTTTGTTTGTGATGAGTTTCGCTCCAGTTGAGTGTTCGTTCCATCTCGCCCGCTCAAACTGCTGGGTTGGGTGTTAGCCGACGTGTTGTATGGCCAAAGGGCTTGTGCTTCTATGATTAGGCCCAATGTGTAGATATAGTATATATATTTACATTTTACTTGTTACTCATTATACTAATTTTCAATAAATCTCTGTACATTATACACACGCGGATATAGAGAAGACTGGTGTTTACGGTTACCTTTAAACGGCTTGTTGTCTCGTTTCTGTGCTATAGGTACATGTTTTCTATCTTGTTATTATTGTTGTTCTTTACTACTTGTGGATTTATTTATTCGGCGTGAACTCGTGATAATTAATATGGTTAATTAGATTATAGAGAAAGCGCAATTATAAAACCCAACAGTGGCATCACGAGCCATCGTGTAGAATCTTTAATTACAAGAAATTAAATTGGACAAATTAGGGTTTCGTGATTAATTTTAAATGCCCCGGTGGGCGTTTTTGTTAAAAAGATTTGATCTTGACGGTTAATAAAATTAATTAGACGAAATCTAGGTTGTATGCAATTTTATAAAACTTGATGTATTAATTGTTAATGGTTTTAAGTTTTGTTAATTGTTAATGGAGATCCATGATAAAATCATGCAAATTTATCATGGATTGATATTAGATATTATAATCTTGTTAATTGTTAAAAAGATTTGTTTTAAATATGATTAAAATACACATAATTTTAAATATTTTCTTAACTGGTAAGATCCTTGATTCATGAATTCGGGAAGACCCTTATTAGTGAATCAATGGGGCCTAAAAATAGTTAAAAAGTTTTATGTGCTATGTGGTATTTATTTATATAAGGCTTACGCAATCGATTGATTCGATGTATGTGGCCGGAGTTTATAGGACGAAGGAGCCTTATATGAATAAATGCATGTTTTATTATTAGATAATTAGGATCATATTTAATGTTTGCATGCCTTAATTGTTAAGTGTGTTTAAATAAATGTTATTTAGTTTAGTTGATGTTTATTTGTTTTATTTTAAGTTCTTGACTTGTGAGAAAATAAAAGAGTTTTTCTGAAAACAAAAATAAACATGACTAATGATTATCGAAATAAGATTTATTATGAACTATCTATTGCAAAAAGTCAAAAGTGGATTCGGCTTACATCCGATATAAAATCTTCCATGACTAGACTAGCAATATATAGTTTGTAATGTATTCTTTAAATTAAAGTTTTAATTTTATCAATGACGTAATTTGCAAAAGTACTATATAGTTGCAAGGATAAGGTTCGGGGAGACTCATCAAGACTTCGGTCTTGTAGATACCATTACCCTATAATACCTGACTACGTTGTAGTTTCCTTACCTTGTATACTATGTAGGAAGTCGCGAATGGTCTAGGGTTTGAATGATTTTTAATCATTCTTTAATCTTTTCCCGCGATAAAAAGCAAATCTTTAAATTTAAAGATACGTTGAATCGTCAATTTTAAGGTCTCACTATTTATGTATAAGATACGATGATAATAGGTGATACCGTAATAATAACTTAATTGAGTAAAAGTTTTTATTAAAATAAATGTTACGAAGATGTATGCATGCTTCTTCGTACATATTTGACACGTCAAATAAAATACCCTTTTTCAACTAAGTTATTGCCATCCAATTTGTAAAAACACTTGTTGATTGCTCTTTACCTATGCGTGAGACGTGTGTAGATTTGCAGTCACAAGGTAATTATACGCTTTTCCGTGAGACGGTGAGTGTTACATAATTACTGTTTTGAAATTGGACGACTTAGCGTTGTTGTGGTTAGACCTGTTAACACGCGGCATAGATGGGATGAAACATGCTTACTAGATATTATTGTAATAAAGTAAGTCCCATATGGTTTAGGAATTGCAATAGTTGTGAATTATCAATCGTTGATTACCTTTTGAATACACCATCACTAGCAGATCAACTGATGTGGTGGGGTATGTCAAGTTGGGTCCTAACCTTAGAAAATTAATTGTTTATTTATATAAACGTGGGTAGTTAATTTTCTTCAAGGAGTATTATCGAAAATACTAATTCTTGAACTTTACTATGTTTGTAAATGGCACAACCTGTCTAAAACATAAACCATTCGGCTTTCAGGTCGAAGTTTGAAATTTCTGGAAATAATTTCAATGACTGGTTCGCTCGACTTAAGTTAGTCTTGAGAGTCGAGAAGAAAATGCATGTCATTGAACAGCCTTTACCTCCTGCTCCTGAGCCTGTTGCTGAACCACAAATTGTGGCTGAGTGGACAGCTCTATATGATGCTCATACTGAGATCGCTTGTCTTATGCTTGGAAGTATGACTTCAGAATTGCATAGGCAATTTGAATTGTACTATCCGTACGATATGATTCAGGAGCTTCGATCTATGTTTGAAAAACAAGCTTCGATCCATGTTTGTAAAACGGGAGTCTTTGAATAAGTATGGGGACACTGCTGTGAAATGTTTGGTTTATTGTGGAACTTGGGAGTGCATGGGCAATACGGGTGCACCAGAAATTGTAGCTATGATTTTTTCATAAATTGAAAAATACTAAAAAACCAAAACGATTAATCAGATTCCTTTATCTTTGTTGACCGAGGAGAAAACAATTTGAAAATCTGTGTGGTATTTCTTCCATTCGTCCCAAACCAAAACCAACAAACAACTTTAAATTGGGATTTTGATAATCGCCTTTTTGGTGATTATTAATTCGAAAGTTGATATATCAAGAGACTAAAAAGATCGTTTGTTATACACTACTAGTACTAGCATACCTCGTCGTTTGCTACAAACGTATAGTGTGTGGAAGCTTAGAGGAATCATACTTTGATTCTTGTGGTTTCGCGTGGTATTATACACACGCGTATAAAGAAGACGGTGTTTACGGTTACCTATAACGGTGTATCGTTTCGTGCTAAAAGGTACATGTTTTCTATCTTGTTAATTATTGTGTTCTACACGTGATCATTTATTCCGCTGCGTACTCGTTTAAATAATTGTAATTAGGTTATAAAACCCAACACTTGGTTCTTTGGATACATAGTATAAAAATGGGACGAAAATCCCATCATCTTTAATTTATATAAAGACTGATGGATGGCTTTATTTCAGGTGGGGTCGCGAGGAAGAAGAAGATGACTTTATGTCATTTACACTACACCGTTTAAACTTTTTACACTTTTGTCTTAAGTTTTCAATTATATTTTAAAAGAGTATATAAAGTATTACAAAGCTGACAATTTTAGCCCAAGCTCGAGAAAATATTTACAGAAGATTTAATAAGATTATAAATTTTTAAATATATACTATATTTTTTGGCGAAAAGATCTCAAAGATGATCTAAAAATAATTTAAGCTGAGAATTTGACCAATAGTTTACTTTCTATGTTAACTAAATCAAAACAGCTCTTTGCACTTTGGACTTATATTGTGTATAGATAAGATATTCGTGTTTATAAAATTTACATTGTAATAATGACACAGGGCCTTCAAAAACGACGGGACAGCCCTGCTGGGATAGCAACGAAATATACACTTTTAGGAAGGTTGATTACCATGCAGCACGCTCGAACAATTGGTACAGCAAAAGAAAGTTAAGAGGGGGGGGGGGGGGGGGGGGGGGGGGGGGGGGGGGGGGGGGGGGGGGGGGGGGGGGGTGGGGGGGGGGGGGGGGGGGGGGGGGTGGCAGTGCTGAAATGGTTTCACCGTGTAACATTCATATTTGTACAGTCTCTAGCAATGAAAAGAACGATTTACAAAAGATTTGATCTTTTTTGCCCGTTTGCAACTGACTAAATTTGTCAACACTTTGTGGTGCTTCCTAAAATCTAATTCACATATATTATAAACTGGGGGTTGGCAATTTTTGACACGACACAACCCGACACGAATTAAACAGTTTTTGGTGTTGAGAATAAACATGTTTAGGAAAAAAAAACAGGTCAACCCATATAACCTGTTTAATAAATGGGTCGTTTTGGGTTGATTAAGTATTCTCAGACAGGTAAACACGTGAACTCGTTTAAGTATATTACACCTCGAAAATAAAATAGTATACTTGAATTTTATGTTGGATTTGGATTAGATATATTTTGCTATATATTTAATATGAGTGAATTACGATTATAACTCATATATCATTGAATTTGTCGCATAATTATTTGTATGCTACTATGCTATGTTTATCATTTTTTACATCATTATATTAGTTTTTGCATTTAAATTAGTTAAATCGACAAACCACCAACTTTATTCACCGGTTGACCTATTTACTTAAACAGGTTACACGGGTTACAACTATTATGCAGGTCTGGGTTAGGGTTGAGTTTTTTGACACGATTAATAAATAGGTCGTATTTGGGTAGACGTTATAATAACCCGCCAACCTGCGAACCCGAACAGGTCAACACAAACACGACTCGATTACCACCCCTAGTATAAACCACCAAAGCAAAGTCAACCCTTTTCTCAGGTGGGCATATAGCACTACGTAGTATTCAAGATAAATGCATATTATACGAACTTGCCACAAGTGCTTGACAAATTGAACGAGAAAATTAAATATCATTAGTATAGTAATCTGTTTTTAAATCTAAAAGGAAGTTAGTCCCATATCCTACTAACAGTCCATAAAGTGTTTCTCGAGTCGATATTGACTGGCTGGACCATATTAACATTGTGATGTTGCATTATAACTTAATACCTGATTTTTAGTCTATGCACTAAAAGCTTACACGTGCCTCAAGCTTGACTTACGGGTGTCCGCTGAAAAAAGAAAAGGCAGTTTCAGGTAGTATACTATTGACAATGGGTTAAATGGTACAATTTATAAATTAGCTCTAAGGCTGGATTTATCGGTATGGTGAGAGCCTCACAAATGCTTCCGTGAGCCTCTTGGTCACGAGTGAGGCCACTAAAAGCCACTCGAGTCACGTGTGAGGTGATAAAAAAAAGAAGATAATGGTGAGCCATGCGCTTTTCGGGCATTCTGAAGAAGGTGGGGCCAAGCTTTTCAAACGGTACTCTATATATATAAAAAAAATTCCACTACCATTTTATTTACCTATAAATACCTCTTAAACATCTAAATTTTTAAACACAACTTCAAAAAATATACTCTTTACTTCTCAATTTTCACACAACTCAAACAAATCTTATTATGGCTGCAAATTACGAACCCATAATGCTCCCGGACATTAAAGAGATACAAGCAGAAAGAGAATAAAAAATCCAACGTGACTTGACTTTTTTTAGTCGAGCATTGTCTTTTTTTGTTTGTTTACCAAAACCAAAACGGCAAAAGAGAACCAACATAGATCGTGACTACTATGGTGCTCATGAACGTTTAGTTGCATCCTATTTAAGCACAACCATGTTATCCCGGCATCACTTTTTCGAGGACAAGTTCCGAATGAGTGAGTCGATCACTTTCACATGTATTGTTGAAAATGTAATTCTTCATTGTTATACATGCACATATTACATAAAAGATATAAAAAGACTCTAAGGAGGCGGTATCTCCGAATGTATCCGGAGGAAGAACATCAATCATGACGACCACAATACGATCGATGAACAAAGGTATAAGAATTAAGAGGTACAACAAATCGACAGAAGCACATCAATGCTCAAAGCTGATATTAATCGAACACGTCCAATCACAATCGCGATAATTAAAGTTATGATGTTTTTTTGTTTTAATGTATATTTATTTAATTTTAATGTAAATGTTTTTTAATTTTATGTCATGTTTTTAATTAAGAAATAAAAAAAGTTTTTAGTTAAAAAAATTGTGCTTAATGATGAGGTTATAGTGAATGATAGATAATAAAGAGTGAGGGGAAAAAATATGAGAGAGAAGGCTCTGATGTGACCCGATGATGAAGGTTTTTGAGTATGAACAGATAAAAGTAGCCTAAAAGGAACAACTCAAACACGTAGAAATTCGCCCAATGTGTATTCAGATACTTACAAGTTGCAATTTCCAAAATCGTTTTATTGGAAATTATTGTAGCTAATGGGAACACAACCGTCCATTTACCTTCATCTTAATCATTGATTTAAAAATTATTATTTACATAGTAGAAGAAGGCAAACGAGCAACAAGCTGCGCCGCTAGCCCTTTTTGTATTGCAAAGCCAATTCTATTAAACAATGTTTGTGGATCTAGGTGTCATGACATTGCTGTTCATAACACGTTGGACTCTGATAAGTAGCTCCACCACCTCAGGTGCAAGGAAACCAAATGTATCAAATGCGAAAGGAATAAACACGTGTTGATTTTCAATGCATGTTTACCGGTTTTTTGTCCACATATGCACGATGCGGGTTTTTTTTTTTTTTTTTGTTTTTTTTTTTTTTTTTTTTGTTTTTGTTATTTTTTTTTTTTTTTTTTTTTTTTTTTTTTTTTTTTTTTTTTTTTTTTTTTTTTTTGTTGTTTTTGTTTTCTTTTCAAAGCATCCTGACCTACTGTAAAACCCCACTCCAACCCCACGAAGAGGAGAAACCACGGTCAGATCAACGCATGCAATATTCCCTCCAACCCAACCAAAAACCAAAACGTCTGCCGGTCTAAGTGTTGATGGGTCAGTCAAGAAATTCACAGGTGCCTCTTTTTTGGTGGAGATCCCGGCACGCCATCATATATAAAAAAGGACGTCCCTAACCATATCATGTCGGTACTTGAAGCCTGGGAGCTCTTTATAGTGAACTACATGTTCCTCAAAAGAATCCAAACATGCCTTGCGACAAACAGAGCATATCACATCAACCAGAAATAATGGAATCATGAGACGATACTTGAGGATAGTATGATATTCCACCGGTGACATATGTTGACCGAGCCCGTCTATGGGGATAGCTAGTAGAAAATCCTAAGCATGTGGTGCGCGTAGACACTCAAAAACTGCTTTCTGTCTCACGGTCATGTCAAAGTGGACTTCCATATCTTTAACCATCTCACTAAAAAGGGCACTCGCCAATGTTTATTGGGCTTTAAGTGGGGCGGTGTCCTTATTAGTGAAAACGCTAAAATCAAAGCTTGTAATCGTATCACGAAGACAAGCCAAAGCAGAAACATAATCATCATTCACGAAAAAGGGTCAACCCAACCAACCCCTTTTGACGCACTACCCAACTCATCTGTTTTGCCAACTCTATGTAACAAAGCACATCAAGTACGTGTGTCCAACATTGTAAAACTCAAAGTCTATATGAAAATAAGTTGGGTTTATTTCTCGTTGAATTTTCTTAAGTTGTGTACTAATTACTCTCTAATAGATATATGTCATTACCTTATATGATATAGGGCCCTATGATATATGATAATGGATTGGCTATCTTTTTTAACCGTTAGTATAAAGGATCAACGTTGCAAACCTTCGATGGCTAAATAGACTAACGTTGCCACATTATATACTAACATTATATAACATGTTTCAAGTCGGAACAAAATTTGAAAGTATGTAAGTGTCCTTGTTAATAAAAATTAAGTTTTACAAATTGGTAAAATTTTGTAAGTACGTGAATATTTTATTGCTTTTACCATCATATGAAATTAAGATAGGATACATCCATATAAGATAAGTCCATTTTTAGCTTCCATTGTATTTTGATTACTCGAACTACAATAAATCCAATCCAAAACGGCGTTCCAAATTGTTTTTTGATTTATACAGGAAGAACAAAACCCCTAAGAGATAAAAGCCTAATAGCAAAAAATAGGACAATACGAGAACTACCAAACTTTTGTCTTCATCAGTAATGACATATAGTAGCTTATATAGCCGGCTTATGGCTTATTTGGTTTTAGGCTTATGTTTCATAAGCTCACTTTTGTTGGCATATTTTTAACTTTTCGGCTTATGTAAGTTAATTACAACATATTAAACTTGAGTAAGCTGAAAAGTTTCAAAATAAGCCGCAAAAAATGAGCTTATGAAACATAAGCCCAAAACCAAATAAGTCATAAGCCGGCTATATAAGCCGAAACCCCCTAATAATAATTATTATTATTATTATAAAACTTTATGGACATACTTTCTTCGTTCCAAATTAATAATCCCTTTTATTATTTTCGGTTGTCTAAAATTTATTATCCCCTTTCAAGGAGTTTTGATATTTGAACCCTAATTAGGGGACCTTTAAAATATGCCAAATCTCTGTATTGGTTCATTTTTCATTTAAAAATCCACAGACACAACTTCTTATTTTTTTCTTTCATATTCTACCTTCCTGTATAACTTCTTAAATTATTGGGTAACTAAAATTTGCATCTAAAAAATTCTTACGTGACTTTATTTTATTTAGAGGGGGGTTAACAATTAAAGTACACACTTATAAAGAATTTACAGAAAACCCTTCAAAGCTTAAAAATTTTTCATCTTGTCTTGTCTAGAAATAAAACAATCCCACAAGCTAACGCAATGAGTTCAAGTAAACATTGAGAAGACACCCAAGACTTGCTATCCAATATGATAAAATTCTATGAGAAGTGTCTTGTTATCTTTGTTATTCTAACATACATCTTACTCCCTTCAAAAGAAGCAAAAAATTTCGGTTTCTAATCTTAATAAAAACAAGTGCCTTTATTTCTATACAAAACATTATGTATACATATAAACCTTTAGAGGTCCCTAAACTAATAAATAAGGACTCTAATCACTCAATAACTTTAACTTTGTCGGAGTATAAATTATCTATAATACTATTTTTTCATCCTGTCTTTGATACAACAAGACAAAATATATCAGCAAGATTCCACAGGTATTTTTGTACAGTAGAAAAAATACATCAGCAAATAGGACCAAAGTTACTCTTAATGCCTTCAATATAACCACAAGTATTCGGTCTCAAAGCAAACACTTTATAACAACTAAAGCCAAACATCACATTTCACCATATATTTAGTCAAAGTGACTTTAAGAAACACCAGAAATAAATAGAACATGAACTTTATACTAAGAACACCAAATGCACATGACCACAACAGCAACGACTAGCCAAACTGGACCTTAGATCACAGAATATTTTAGTAACACAAATAAAAACATACTTGGCGTGAAAGAGAATTACAGAAACCATGCAACTAGAATGTTGAATACACCTTTTAGAATTAAGATTTAACATACCTGATATGGTTAAGAAGGATGCTGATGCATGTGTCTAATTAGAATCAAGGTTTCGTGAATAAAATATACAAAACGCCAATATGGTGACCTAGAGATTTTGACGGGAGAGTGGAGACCGGAGAACAATGGCGGTTCTATAAAGAAGCAGGAGATTGTTTTAATTAATAAAGAAAGGTAATTTAGGAATAATAAAAATTGGTTTTTTAGAATTTAATTAAGGATAAGGATCCTCTCATGTTCATTTGAACATGAAGAGTAAATGTCTCTTATTCTTAGTAGGCATGAATATCAATTTTCTTATAACGAAAATATAACACAAAACAAACTGTAAATTTAAATTTCATTTCATTACTTACAGTTACACTTAATCGTACGTACTACTAGGGGTGTCAGTAGGGTCGGATTGACCCGACTCGAACCCGAACCCGATAAGGCTTATCGGGTCGGGTCTAATCGGGTCAAATATTCTTATCGGGTTATTTTGACCCGAACCTGATAGTGTTATCGGGTTGGGTTCGGGTTAACTAAATAATGCTATCGGGTTATCGGGTCAACCCGATAAAACCCAAAAATGGTTTTTTTTTTAGAAGCCCAACTGCCCAATACATCGGTTCAGGTGTTGCTCCATTGGGTAAAGAATTGTGACAAAACAAGAAAACTTATACTCCGTAGCATATTGTTCTTCCTGACTTTAACATAAACGACATATACATAGCTAGATAAATACACTGTGAATACTGAATATTTTTTTGCTCGAAATGCTAATTCATGTACCATTTCTAGTTAAGCTTTATTATTATTCATGACATCAAATTAAATGGGTTTGGTTACGTGCCATGATCTTTGTCAAAGAACATTACTACTCTCTAAAGTTTGAGATTAAGCATTATTAGAGAGAATGGTGTGGTAACGAGAAGGCCTCGTCACGGTGACGTGGCTTCGCCACGAGCCTTGCCACCACACCATGGCCCCTCGCCACAAGCAAAAAACCGGGCCTCTCGCCATGGCTACGATGAAGGAAGAAGACAAAAGATTTTATCGTTAACCCTTTTTCATTTTTTTTCTTTTTCTTTTTTTGAGTTTTGTTTTGATTTATAATGTGTGTTTGTGTTTGTGTGATGAAGAGATGGAGGTTTTTTAAATTTATGATGGAGGTGTGTTTTGGATCTATGAGTTTTGGTTGAAGAAGGAAGAGGTCGGAGGAATTTACATGTTTATATAAAAATTTATATAAATATTTTCATTTTTCTTTTTGTTTATATAAAAATTTACATGTTAAGCCTCTATAGTTTATCTTGGTTGTCATTTTAAGTTTATTATTATTAATTGTTTGTTTTATAAAGTGTCTTTATTTTATAAAAATTTGAATGAGTTTGCATGTTCCTTATCACACCATCATTAGCCTTTAGGTAGGCTTGAAAATCTTCCTTTGATACACCTTGAATTTGAGGAGCCGGAGCTTGATAGGCGGGAGCTTAATAAGCAGGAGGTTGAACAACCTGAGGTCAATAGATTTGACCTTGATTAACCGGGGGTTGGTAAGCTGAAGCTTGATTGAAATTTCCCTGGTTTTGGTTGTAATGGTTCTGATTGTTTCCTTGATTGTTTTGATTGTTTTGAACGGGAGGAAAACTAGGAGGTCGAATTTGATTAGCAATCGGGGCTCGATAACAGGTATTTCCTTAGTTGTAGTTAGATGCGGCGGCTTGAGAGACGTACTCTTGAATATTGTCACGATAAACATTGCCATTGGTGGCGGGACAATTTTGGTATAAATGAGTACCACCACAAGTAACACAACTTTCCTCGACCGCTTTTACGAGAGTGGGAGCGGGAGATTGATTTTTCTTATCAAGAAGTAAGGCTTTCATCATATCTTTCAGCTCAGCAACATCGGAAGAAATACCGGGGGTAGAAGTGCTCGAACTCACTTTAGCAAGAACCGGTTTGTTACGTGAATTACGAACTTTGGCTTCGCTCTCAATGATTCTTAGGCAATCACGAGGCATTTTATCCAAAAAGTTACCACCCGCGACGGAATTTAATTCAAGAATCTTGGGGGGGATCATATAGAGATCAGAGCAAAATAAAAAGTATGAGTTGATGTAAACACCGAAAAACCATGATGTATGGGAATTCTCAAAGAAGATTCAATAAATCGGTCCTCCAGTGCCTCATAAAAGATTTCATCAAATCGTTGTTGAAATCTCGTGATTTAATTTATAATTTTTTGTTGTTTTGGAAGAGGGAAAACTTTTGTTGATGATTTACGAAACAAGATATCCCATGTTAGATCGATCGAGGGGGTTCTTTTTCTACTACCGCTAAATCCGGGCTGCAGCCCTCGAGAGAAAATGAGGAAAAGCATAAGCTATACCGACGTACTCGTGACGGTTCGAGAACTTCATCGTAGAAGTTGACTTGTTTAAAAACTGATGTGATCAGTGAGGGTCTTCTTTGTCATGTCCGAAGAATTGTTTGTTTTGAACGAGGGTAAGCAAACTGTGCTTAAGCTCAAAGTTGTCTGCGGTAATTTCTGGCACAACGATGGCATCCTCGTAACCCACGGTGGGTGCTTCAAGCAATTGAACCATAGTACGATTATCATCCATTGTAACTACGGGAATAGGTTCAATAAGATTGAATGGTTCAACAAAATCCGGAGTTGGAACTTGTTGTTTGTAAAAAAAAAGTGGCCATATTACTGTAGCATGACGTAAAAAACGACGTCGTATCACTTTTGTGCCGAACAAATATTTTTTTTTAATATTATTTTGTGCGGGTTGTTTTTTTTATATGAGCTTATGTGTTGGGCCTCATGACGCGGGTATTTTTTGATATGAATAAGTCAGTACTTTTGTAATTTTTATTTTTTATTTTGTGTCGAGTATTTTTTTTGTATTGCGTATTTAAAAAAAAAAGGGGGCCGGCCCAAACTGGGAGCCCATTGAGCCGAACACAGTTCATGTTACTGTAGCACGACGTCAAAAACGACGTCGTATTACTTTTTTAATGTGTATGTATATAATGAGAGTACGTCCCGTAAATTTTTTTTCTTATTTTTGGCCAAAGAAAGAGAGCGGGATTATAAAGTTTTTTTTTTTTGACCGATGAACAGTAACCGAGCCCAGTGGCCCGGGTACTGTTCATTTTACTGTAGAAGCTAGGCAAAAACGACTTAGTAACACTTTTAACGTCCCGTAATTTTTTTTTTTTTGCCAAAGAAGGGGAGCGGGATTATAAAGTTTTTTTTTTGCCCGATGAACAGTAACCGAGCCCAGTGGCCCGGGTACTGTTCATTTTACTGTAGAAGCTAGGCAAAAACGACGTACTAACACTTTTAAAATGTGTATTACCATAATGATTCATGAGAATCATTAATTGTCATTCGTCCTGGTGTGGTATAGCCGACAGAAAGAAAAGAAAGAAAAAGAGACGACCAGTCTCTGTATAGGGCAAACCTTTCGGGGTTTGTCATGGCGTTCGACTAAAGGATCGAGAGCACTAGTCTAGCACAACTAATAATTATACTTTAATTTTCTATGGTCAATTTAATTCAGTTATTTTGACTTATTGGATCTATCAATATGATTTTTGATGTTATGATTATTTGTTATGCTTTACTATTTGTTCGTTCGCATTTAATTAATTAATTATCTTCTTGATTATTAATTTATGATTTTATAGTCTTGATTGCACCTTTATTAATTTATGTAGTATATTTTGAAATCCTTGAGCTCCCTGATAGGTTTTGATATGAGGTTGAGTGTGTACTAGGTTTGAGTGATCTGCTTAACCTTTATACACACGATTGATTACAGGAGACCAACACTTGTAGTTATTCACCCTTTATCCATGAGGTTAGAGCCCTTAGCATTTATTCCCTGGTTAGGAGCGTGAGCTAATACGAGACCACCTGTTAGATAAGGTATATCTCATAATTAAAAGGTAATCTTAATGACTATAAACTGAAAATAGGTTAATTCTCCTTGCGAGTCCATTCCACTCAGTTTACATAGGTTAGGTACATCTACAAAACTGGACCTAACGTATTTAGACCCCTTTTAAGGTTGTAACTAGACATTGCACATAAGATCATTGAATGCGGCTATCCTTCCTAGTTGTCTGCCTATATGCCATTTCCCTTTTCGATAGCAAGGCTTACCACCCAAGCATCCTGCAATAATTCTAATAAAGCTCAAAATGCTTTCTTTCCTGCTTTCTTAGGTAAATAATAAACCAGTTAGACAATTTGAGACACAAACCGTTCTTTGGGTTGACACCCGTACTTACCAATCACTACACTATACACGATAAGGTATACTGCTCTTTAGTGCGTAGGAATAGTCGAGGTAGTTAAGGTTTTATAAATGTAAAACCTGACGTAGTTTTTATCAAAGAAAATTACGCATCATGTTTTTGGCGCCGCTGCCGGGGAACGGTTTTTGTTGTTTTTGATTGTTTGATTGATATATGTGTGTTTGTTTGTGCTCGTATGTGTGCTTGAACCCTCTGTTCTTCTCTTATTTCTGAATGATTGCATGTTTGATTAAAGTGTTGTTACGACGTAACTCTTTTGATTACGCCGTAACTTGTTTTATTACGACGTAACCATTTCATCAGGTTACGACGTAACATGTGAAATAAAAAAAATCGTTTCAGACTTAGTTATGGCGTAACTTGGTAGTGCTTGTTGCGACATATCTCTGAACTAGGTCTGAGACACCAAAAATAGTTTGGGCATTGCTTAAACCTTTAAAAATATTTTCTAATACCGCCTATGTTTTAATATTGAGCCTGTCAACCTTAATGTTTTATTCACACGGTATTTATGAGTCAAGTATTTGCCATAAATATGTGCTCATGTTCTATTACACATTTGATGTACGGGTTTGTTAGTGTGTAGGATGATCAAATTATGAACAGGATGAGGAGATCTTGGTGTGAAAACCAAGGTGACATGAAGATTGGACATGTATGGAGATGTCCAAATAAGCCTGAGATGGAGGCTTGAGTCTAACTTAAAGACTCGGTTCAAAAGAAAAGTGCTACTCGGGAGACAACCCGACCTATCCTTTAGTTTAGCTCATTTTATTTCTGCATTTAGTTGGTTTGTATGTTTCTCACTTGTTTTTGTAGGTTTAGCAGCAAGGAGGATAAAATCGAGACCGGCTCGACCCATAATTGTGTAGTTAATATATCTGTTGTAGCAGCAGTTACGGAGTAACACCTAAGGTTACGCCGTAACCACATCAATTACGGCGTAAACCTTTCCATGGTTTCGCCGTAACAACTAAGCTAAAAATTTAAAAATTACCACTCAGTTACGGCATAACCACCGAGGTTACGCCGTTACCTCTTTCTGAAAATCTAAAAATTCAAGTTTTTAAACATTTCAAAACCATGTATAAGTAATTGAACTTTGTGGGTATGTTATCTAGAAACCCTCATGAGACTTCACTCGTCCACTTGGGCCACCAAGTGGTTTAAAAGGCTTGTTGCATATGCTAAATGCAACCGTGATTCCTACGAAAGTGAGTTAGGTTTTGTATAGTTTTGTATATTCTGTGCTATGGTGTTTTCTATCCTGGTTTATTCTTTTGGTATTAGTCTTTCTTGCAGCTATACAGGGAATGCACAAGATAAGGTGCTAGGATGCTAATCAAGCTGTAAGGAAGCATATCAAACCGGTCTAGTCGAATGCTTTTTAGGAGGATGGTGATGTTGCCTGTGATGGTAGATGTTGCTCGAAGAAGCAGACTTGGTGCATGGCTTAGAGCATGATGTCTCTTCATATTACCGAGCAAATCCAGGGGAGTCTTCCATTCTAATTCTACTCTTTTTCTTTAATTTTTATTTCCTTAATTGTACAATAGGGACATTGTACAAATCAAGTGAGGGATGGTAGTAGAATTATCACTTGACTAATATTTGCCTTCGATTTTCTAGTATTCTTTAAAAAATTATGCCAATTTTAAAAATTTTGACATGTTTTTTCCTAATAAACTAGAATTAATCTTTGCCAAGCACACTATAACCTTTTTATTCCATTTGGTGAGGTTAAGCCTAATGATTCTGTTTTCATCTATTATAAAAAAATGCACCAAAAATATGAGTGTGCCGGTAGTATTGTAGACTTTAGAACTTGGCTTGTACATCTTGTCAAAACCTAATTGGTTAGTTGGAATAGACAGTTCAAGAAGGCAACATCTTAGGAAATTACCCAAAAAGCCTATATGTGTGTGTTTATCGGCTTGTCACACTGACTTGTCGACCTCACCGTGAAAAACCCTTTGTTGCACTTAAATATTAGTGCAAGATACCCCTAGATCACCTTGTTAAACCATTCCCTGTTTAAACCCTATATATATGTTCCGTTATAGCATTTCGTCTTAGCCTACCCTGTAATCTTTATTTTTCTTCGTGTTGAAATCTCTGGCTATTTAAGTCCATGGTTCGAGGGAATGAGAATGAAAATTTTATGCATTCTTGGAAAACCAATCAGTTATGATCTATAAAGACCCCCTGTATCATCACTTTTGACGTTGTTCATCTTAAGTGGGGGGATGTGCGTATATTATCAGATGCTGCAGGGGCAATAATAAAAAGATATAAACTCTTGTAGCATTTGCATGTTTAATAAGAAAAAAATAAAAGAGGGTGCAACTAAAAAGCCACCCATGTGATAAAGAATGTAAAGATGGTTCAAATTAAGTCATTATAAAGAATGGAGTTAGTAGCCCATTATTGCACCAAGTCATCTCAATTATTGTGAAGAATGGAGCTAGTAGCCAATTTTTGAAGATCAGATTTTTAGACTTAGACGCTTGAACCTATGGATGGACAGTAGCTAGTTATGACAACCTTAGATTACTTTAGACTATTTGTTTTGTGTTTTTATCTTAATAACCATTAAATGTGTATCCCATGTCTATCCTAACCCTTTATCACCCAATAAATCAATGTCACCAATGTTACCTTTAAGACTGTTTAGGCACTAATTCTAGTTGGTGGAGACTTGTGTACTTTCCAAGCTTATGATAGAATACATGCTATGACTGAGCAGTTGAGTGATCACCAAAAATGAAACACATAGATTAGTAAGAGTATGCGTGTGATTTGATCATCAAAAATGAAACACATAGATTAGTAAGAGTATGAGTGTGATTTGTTTTTTCTTTCGTGAGGTGCTTAGTTTAGAATTTTCTAGCATAATTGATTTTTAAATTCATATCTTCCTTAAACCTAGGGAGATATCTTTTTGAGAATTATTTAAAAGGTTCTACTTGAGGGCAAGTAGAAGTCAAGTGGGGGGATATTTGATAACATCAAATAATTAATACTTTTATATATCAAATTCCAGCGTTTATGGCCTCACTTTATATCATTTTTATATGAATTCGGTACTTAATTCATTTATTTGGCGAATTCAGATAATTAGAGGCGTTGAAACGGAAAAGATGCGAAAAATGGCAAAATGAAGAAAATACAACTAAAACCACATTATGGAAGCTTAGAAGATATTACGGCGTAACGTCCCGCAGGAGTTACGCCGTAATCAATTATTAATTACGATGAATTGGTGCTGACGAGGTATTACGGCGTAACGTCTCGAAATAGTTACGCCATAAAATATTTATTGAAGATAATTATGCTCACTAAGGGTTATGGCGTAACGTAATGATAAAATTACGCCGTAACATATTTTACACTACAAGATTAGATGTTGCGTCAGGAAGATTACGGCGTAACGTGGTCGATGTTGTTACGCCGTAAAGTATGAATCATCACAGGGACTAAAGCTGCGCAAAAGTTATAAAGTTTCAAGAATTATATGAAGTTGTAAAAGAACTCCAGGGGCTAAACTCGTACATAGCCTAAACCTTCTAATTATTATATAAATGATTCATGAGAATCATTAATTGTCATTCGTCCCTGGTGTGGTTTAGCCGACAGAAAGAAAAGAAAGAAAAAGAGACGATCAGTCTCGGTGGAGGGCAAACCCTTCGGGGTTTGTTATGGCGTTCGACTAGAAGATCGAGAGCACTAGTCTAGCACAACTTGTAATTATACTTTAATTTTCTGTGGTCAATTTAATTCAGTTATTTTGACTTATTGGATCTATCAATATGATTTTTGATGTTATGATTATTTGTTATGCTTTACTATATGTTCGTTCGCATTTAATTAATTAATTATCTTCTTGATTAATTAATTTATGATTTTATTGTCTTGATTGCACCTTTATTAATTTATGTAGTATATTTTGAAATCCTTGAGCTCCCTGCTAGGTTTTGATATGAGGTTGAGTGTGTACTAGGTTTAAGTGATCCGCTTAACCTTTGTACACATGATTGGTTACAGGAGACCAACACTTGTAGTTGTTCACCCTTTATCCATAAGGTTAGAACCCTTAGCATTTATTCCCTGGTTAGGAGCGTGAGCTAATACGAGACCACCTGTTAGATAAGGTATATCTCATAATTAAAAGGAAATCTTAATGACTGTAAACTGAGAATAGGTTAATTCTCCTTGCGAGTCCATTCCACTCAGTTCACATAGGTTAGGTACATCTACAAAACTGGACCTAACGTATTTAGACCCCTTCTAAGGTTGTAACTAGACATTGCACATAAGATCATTGAATGCGGCTATCCTTCCTAGTTGTCTGCCACTATGCCATTTCCCTTTTCGACAGCAAGGCTTACCACCCAAGCATCCTACAATAATTATACTAAAGCTCAAAATGCTTTCTTTCTTGCTTTCTTATGTAAATAATAAACCAGTTAGACAATTAGAGACATAAACCATTATTTGGGTCGACACCCGTACTTACCAATCACTACACTATACACGATAAGGCACACTGCTCTTTAGTGCGTAGGAATAGTCGAGGTAGTTAGGGTTTTATAAATATAAAACCTGACGTAGTTTTAATCAAAGGAAATTACGCATCACATGTACATGTCAAAGATCCAGGAGGTTCCAACTACAGACTCGGGACCTACCTATGATGCTGAGCCATTGGAAAAAGGTACATTCAAACGATGACTATAATGTGTTCGCCAATGAAAGACAACATTTTGAGCAACCCGAATCAATTAATGACACATATGTGGTGGAAACGGGTGATAGCATCGTCATTCCTGATTCATCGGTTATGTGTGATAATGAAGGAACGGCTGACCAAAATGCTAAAAACCCTGAGGATGAACATGTGTTGCTTGCTTCTTTAATTGAAAATTTTAAATTAGATCTTGATGAGAACAAAAACTCACAAAGGCAATTGAAGAAAGCAAACATGTCGATCACTCAAGAGCTTAACAAAAGCAAACAAGATCTTGAAAAAACCAAACAAGATCTTGAGAAAAGCAAACAAGATCTTGAGAAAACCAAACAAGATCTTGAAATAAGCAAACAAAATTTGACTTATTCCAAAAATGAGCTTGAGAAGTACAAAATTTTTCAAACAAATCACAAAGACAAAGAGAAAGCAGAACTTGAATGTGCGAGAGCTCTTGGTTTATTATAACAAACAAAACGACAACATCATGAATCTTAAAAGAATCAATCATATATAACTTTTTGTGTTAAAGAAGAGAATTCCAAGTGTTAATACAAATAATCTCTAAAAACGTTATTTATATTTGTCTACCTCTCAATGTTTTGAGAATAACAAAATGTAAAAACGTTTACGATAAAATTAAACATTTATAAATTACTAATCATAAAATTCTATTTCTAAGATTAATCACTTAAGGTATGGATAAACAAATCATTAAACATTATTAGTGATTAAGAAAATATTTTCCTTAAACCTTACATTTCTACAAATGTGTTTTTATAAAAATATAAAAACAAAATATTTATTCATTAAAAGAAATGTTTATTAAAAACATAAAATTTGAAATTTAAAATTTCCCCCCAAAATAGAAGGTTCTATAACAGATACAACATTCACCACAAAAGGACAAAAAAGGGAGCGGAGTCTAGTGGCGGCCCCCTTTTAGGCCTGGCGCCCCCTTGTATATAAGGGATCGCCGGGACCGCCACCAGCAACGGTCATTTTTTGTCCCCTATAAATACTGGGCCACCCCATCTGAAAAACAGAACCTCTTGCCACGAATTTTCTCAGATTCATTTTTCTCTCTTCTTCCTTTCTTTTTAAAACACATATCTTGATCACTAACATACCTTGATCTTGTTTCAAGTGATTAATTCTTTCTTCCTCCCTTTTTCTTCGTCTTTTTCTTCTAATCAAGTGCAAGAGAAGAACAATCGTATTCTTCTATATATTAATTGTTATCAAGTGATCTCTTTCTTTCTCCTCAAGATCACAAATCTTCATTACATATATTTAGTGTCGTTGTGTAAATTGGATTGTGTGTAGATCCAAGTCTGTAAATTGTGTATTGGTATGATTTGGATTGTGTGTCAATCCAAGGGTATATATATCTTGTGAGTGTGTAAATACTTAGTGAAGTCTTAGATTTGTTCTATCTAAGATTAAGACTCGACATCTAGCTTAGTGTCGAAAAAGAAAGTAAGCGACGTGTAAACGGTTTTCTCCGCATAAAGGGAGCTTGTTGACATAGTGAAATCTCGAGTGGAGTACTCAGGGAGTGAAGTAGGAACGAAGAGGTGCTTCGTTGCTGAACCACTATAAATCTTGGTGTCTTGGTTTGATCGTTTCTTTCCTTATCCCTTTATATTATTATTGTTCATTTAGTTCATTACATTAGATAGTTTTTGTTGTGATTCATATTGTTGATTGATTGATATATAACTCGACTCAAACCGTTTTATAAGCAAATAATTTTAAACCGGTCAATTAACCTGTAAATTATTCAACCCCCCTTTCTAGTTTCCACAATTGGTATTAGGAGCAAGGTCACTCAAGATTTTTAAAATATATTGTATTTTAAAGCTTGGATCGATCTATAGATTCCGACAAATATCTAGAAGGGCAATCTATGCAAAGACCACCACTTTTTGAAAGCGATAGTTTTATCTATTGGAAAAATAGATTCGAGACATATGTTAAATCAAAAGATCTAGATCTTTGGCATGTTATTACCAATGGTGATTTTCAACCCATTATTCAAAATCTGGAAACCAAACTTAATGAGGTTGTCCCTTTTGAAAAACAAACTGATGATCATCAGACTTTTAGGAATACTAATCCTTGTGTGTCTACCTCTCTATAAGAGTAATTCACGAGAACTAGTGTGTAGCATAGCTGGCACAGCTTAGTGTTGCAATCAAAAGAAAGATATAGGACGTACAAAAAAAAAGTAAAGTAAGCATATAGCAGAACGAATGTAGATAAGACCGATCATAAGATTCCGTTTTCTAATAATACAAAGTCCTGTAACTGTGTGTAATTACAGTTGTAATGTCCAAAAACTTTGAATGTTAATGCTAGTTAGTGCTAATTGTGGAAAATGTATGTTTATAATTCAAATCATATGCTAGTTTGTTTCTAATTTTTATCAATTGACTTGATTGCTAGAACTAAGAAGCCCTAAAATTAGTGCCTATTATTTGTATTATAAAAACCCAAAAGATAAGCGGAAACCCAATCGACGCAACTCCCCATAAGAAAGATAGTGGCATCAAGATCCAGCCTATCCAAAAATCCAGGAGGTTTACTTTAGGATGGCTATATGAGAAACAGAGTAAGACGATGGACTTGGTGGATAGAAAAATAATTCCATCAGATACAAATGGAAGCTAAACCAAAAGAAATGGGTGCCTAAATTTAGGACAGATAATGTGACAACAAGAATTAGTCCCACTATTGATAATGCATCTAGGATAGCTAATGTCTTGAAACTCACAAATAATTTAGGATCTAATTTCTTAAATGTTCTATCGTCCCCTAATTCTCTTGCAGATTGTTCAACTCATCCTATTCATTATTGACTCTGGATGCACTAAGCACATGCCGAGAAACCTCAAGTTGCTGTGTAATTTTGTTGAAAAATATATGGGTATCGTACAGTTCGGCAATGATCAATTTGCACTAATTCTTGGATACGTAGATTTGGTTCAAGGAAATATCACGATCAAGAGGGTTTATTACTTTGAAGGCCTGAATCATAATCTATTCTCGGTTGGTCAATTCTGTGATGCGGATTTGGAAGTTGCATTCTGAAAATGTACTTGCTTTGTGATAGATCTTCAGGGAAACGACCTACTTACGGGTAATTATGGATCTGATCTCTACATAATTTCTCTTCAAGAAACATCTTCACTAACTCCATTCTTCTTCATGGCAAGGGTGTCACCAACTCAAGCATAGTTATGGCATCATAGACTTTCTCATCTTAACTTTAACACCAACAACCTGCTTTCCTAGAAGGATATTGTGAATGGCTTACCAAAGTTGAAATATGTCAAGGATCAATTGTGTTCATCTTGTGAATTAGGTAAAGCAAAAAATAAGCACATTCAAGACAAAAAATGTTCCAAGCTCTAAAGGATGATTAAATTTGCTTCATATGTACTTATGTAATCATATGCGGGTTGAAAGTATTAATGGAAAGAAATACATTTTGGTGATTGTTGATGACTACTCACGATACACCTAGACTCGTTTTCTGAGAACCCAGGATGAGACACCAGAAGTTAAAGACTTTCTCAAGATGATTCAATGAAATCTTTAAGCTCAAGTGATTACTGTTCAAACTGACAGAGGCACAGAGTTATTGAACAAGACACTCCATGCATACTTTAAAGAAGAAGGAATTAATCAAACATTAATTGCTCAAACACCTGAACAGAACGACGTTGTTGAAAGGCAGAACCGTACTCAAAGTTTGGGAACTAGTCGACAAACCCTTTGGAAAGACTGTCATCAAACTAAAGTGGTTGTGGAAGAACAAAAAGGATGAAGACAATACTATAATTCGCAATAAGGCATGACTTGTAGCTAAGGGATATGCTCAAGAAGAGGGTATTGATTTTGAAGAATCTTTTGCACCAGTCGCTCGCTTAGAAGCAGTTCGGATTTTCATTGCCTATGATGCACACAAATATTTTCCAATCTACCAGATGGATGTTAAAACGGATTTTCTTAATGATATACTGAAGGAGGAGGTTCATCCAGAGAAAGTTTAATGTCTAAGGAAAGTTCTATATGGATTGAAGCAAGCTCCCAAAGCCTGGTACGATGAACTCTTAACATTCCCGTTGTCTAAAGGTTTTACTAAAGGTACTATTGATCCTACTCTATTCATGATAAGATACGGGGAGGACATTCTACTTATGCAGATTTATGTAGATGACATTATTTTCGAGTCCACAAGCCCAAAATTTTCTAAAAAGTTTGAAAACTGATGCATAGTAGATTTGAGATGTCCTTAATGGGGGGAATGAAATTCTTTTTAGGACTTCAGATCCACCAATCCCCAAGAGGTATCTTTATCAACCAGGCCAAGTACGCTTTAGAAATACTTAAAAAACATGGAATGGACAAATGTGATAGCATTGGTACACCAATGGCTACTAAACCTAAACTGGATGCAGACTTGAGTGGAACACCCATTAACCAAACACGATATCATAGTATGATCGGGTCACTCATGTATATGACTTCCAGTAGAGTAGACATAGTGCAAGCAGTATGATACTGTGCACACTATCAAGCAAGACAAACGGAAAAACACCTCAAAGAGGTTAAAGGATATTTTGATACTTAAAGGGAACCATTAATATGGGACTCTGGTATTCAAAGGATTCTGGTTTTGAACTAATCGCATTTTTAGATGCTAATCATGCCGGATGCCTTGATACTCGCAAAAGCACTTCTAGAGGAATACAGTTCTTAGGTTAAAAGCTAGTCAGTTGGATGTCTAAGAAATAGTACTACACTACAATTTCTACAGCAAAAGCAGAGTATGTGGCATTATCTGCGAGTTTTGCCCAAGTATTGTGGATGAGGACACAGCTTAAGGATTATGGCTTTGATTACAACAGAATACCATTGTACTACGACTCTCAGGTAGCCATAGCAATTTCATGCAACCCCATGCATCACTCCCGTACCAAGCACATCAATGTACGTTACCATTTCATAAAGGAACAGGTTGAAAGTGGTATAATTGAATTGCACTTTGTCAGAACTGCATACCAGTTAGCTGACATGTTTATGAAAGTCCTTCCTCAAGATCGATTTGAGTATCTTGTCAGACGACTTGGTATGAGATGTTTGACTCCAGTAGAACTAGAGGTTCTGGCAAATGAAACTGCTAGATATTTCATCAAACATCGACTTGTAAATATTTTTGAAAAAGAAAATACAAAAATATAAAACATATTAAATCAAAAAGAAAATTATAAAATTTCAAAAAGAAAATACAAAATTAGAAAATTCAAAAATACCAAAAAGAATCTTCTCGACATGTCTTTTAGAATCGATAACATTTACGTAACTAGAAATGACAATTAATATTGTCACGGGTATGTAAATGAACTTCGAGCAAGAGTTCAAACATTTTCAAAACATGTCATTTCTAAGTTTCTTAATGACTTGTAATCAATCTCATATTACAACTCGAACCCTAATGACAAAGGAGAGTGTACGCATAAGTGCACTTATCCTTAGCGTTAGAAGAGAAATCTTCTAACATTTAGTTTTTCAAAAAGTTAAACACAATTTTTCAAGAATTTTTCAATGACAATTTAAAATCTTTTAAAATTGTGTGTTCAACACTCCATCCCTCACAAAGTTTTCAAAGACGATCATTTTAACAAGTGGTATCATTTTTTATAAATGAGTCAATATTTGAGGGGGAGTTTTTCAAAAACTAAAGTTTTAATGCTTTTGGATACATCATCTCATAACAATTCTTATGTATTCAAAACATTAATAAAAGTCTCTCAATAACAAATCAGTAATAATGACATAACTTTCTTTCGAATGTTTGTTATAAGATGATCTAGTGTCTGAGCACAACTTTTCAAGAATTATTCAATGAGATTTCATAATCTTTTAAAATTGTATGCTAAACACTGTCTCAACCTCAATTTTATATTCTTTTTACAACTTGGTATTATTTTTATTTAGTGTCAAACATATGTAAAATTGAGGGGGAGCAAGAAGAAAAAGTTTCATATAATTCATGCTACAACACTTTTTCTACCCACAGATTTTCGTGACAAATTTTAATCACTTGGTATTTCAAAGACTAAAATAAAGGGAGAAATGGGATCTAGAAAATAATAAGTGATCTAAAAGACTTACAGTGCTTTTTACTTCTACCCATATGTGCAAAACACTTTCGATTATCAAAGCACGTGCGTAGGAGGAGTTGTCCAAAAGACGAAACTCTTAAAGTGTCAAACAATTTTGATAATTATATCAAACACTTTGATTGATTTTCAAGGTTTTATAGTGACGATCAAATACCTACCAACCTATTAATACACGATGATTCTGAAGTCATAAGGTGGTTAGGTTAGGTATTAGTCATATGATCCAACCAGAACCAGAGGGATCTACCCAAGGACACTTCATAGTTAGAAATAGTAGTCCTTAGGTATGATTGGAGATGAATAAGAATAAGGGAATAATGCCGACTAAGGCATGAGTTAACACTGGAACAATAACAACAAGGTGTTAGTAATGACGTCTTGGTAAACATTGAAGGGGTTAAAGAATGAAAAAGAAATGTAAGGATAAAGGGTCTAAAGAAAGAAGCCCTCCATACAACTTAAGGCAGAATCTGGATCAATACATATCCTATCAGTCTTCACAAAGATGAATTCTGGTATTAAAGAAAGACATCATGGACCTAGTGATGCACTACACAACCCTTCCTAGCCATTTAAGTTTCTCTCAACAGATACTTGTCTCATTTGTCACGGAGATACACACGACTTCTATTGACTTTCTCACTCTGAGTTAGTTGATATTGAAAATGTGGCAGTCTCTCCAGCCTTCAATTACTAAAACTAAAACACACAAATTGGGTCTAGAGCCAAGATATCAATCTATAAATCTCATTAGGACACATTTCCTGATAAACACTTGTTGTTCAACATCTAGAACACAAGTGATAACAAAGAGTCCTACGCATTATCCTTGTGATTTTGTCATAACATCCGAGTGATACTCTTTAGTATTTACAGTGACGATGGAAATCCTTCTAATGTCAACCATAAACAGCACTGCGGTAGGTGACTTGTGAGATTCTATATGAATCAAATTTGTGATAACTGGATATTGATTTTGGTCTAGTAAATGAATTGATGACTCAATCAGTAAGATAGTAACTAATTGATTCACTTTTATCGTGTTGTCTTTTTTGAGACGTTCCGGTAATGAGAAGATGCAAGCATGGTGAATCTAATACATCTGTATTAGAGGATCTTACGCTTTAATCTGGAAATCCTGTCAAGGAGGTACTTCTAAATTGAACCTACCTGATCACAGGTCGGTCCTCATAGAACCGAAGGTTAACGCTACCAAAAATTGACGAATAAAAAAGCCATATTCGTCCATATCTATTGTTTATTACTAACCTAAACATGCAGGTTTAGATGACGGTGTAGCAACCTCATTCCAGCTGAGTCAGATTCATTACCATATGATCATGCTCGATCGACAAATATAAAGACATGATGAAAGCTTAAGTACATGTTACTAAAGTCTTCAGCAAACTCTAATTTTCAAGATCTTCTTTAAAGATATCAAGATTATCAAGACAAATATTGTCAAGGGAGATTGTTATCAAGCTTTTAAGATGATGAGTATGTCGGTATCAAGATACAAGATCGTAAGATAGCGAAGACAATAAAGACAAACAAGGAGAAAGATTTAAAGATCTCAAAACTAAAGACAAAGTCAAAAGACAATGACAAAGGCTCAAGATCAAAGATCACACAATATGAAGGAACAAGCCTACAACAAAAATAAAGTCCAAGACCAAGACTCAATAGCTCAAAGACAAAGACTTCAAAGACCTCACTTCGGAGGAGATTGTTAGCCTTAAAATATTAAGTCAAACATGGAAGATTCGGTCTTTATTTAGTATACATTGTAATAGGCTAGTAACGGGTATTGGGCTCATTTATTAAACTAATATTGTATATGTTGTGGGCTTAAGCCTAAGTAATCTCAAGCCCAACCCAAGAAGTAAATATCATTCAGCCCAACAAAGCCCTAAGAGGGCCAACCCATTTGATGGTATAAATAGCCCTCTCCATGAATGGAGAGGGTGTTGGTTGGTTCCCATTTGTATTTTCTCACATTTATGTAACCATCCAAATACACCCTTTCTTCTTAATCTAATCTTCTTTCCTTTCTTCTCCTATTTTCTTATTTGTATTCTTATTATGGAAGTGATTAAGTGATTATTTGGTCCTACATTTGGTCAATAGAAATCGTGTTGATCTTCGTGACAAATGAGACAAGAATCTTTTGAGAGAAACTTAAATGGCTAGGAAGGGTTATGTAGTGCATCACTAGGTCTATGATGTCTTGTCTTCAATACTAGAAATCATCTTTGCGATTTTGATAGCATATGTATTGACCCGGTTTCTGCCTTAAGTTGTATGGAGGGCTTCCTTCTTTAGACCCTTTATCCTTACATTTCTTTTTCATTCTTTAACCCTTTCAATGCTTACCAAGATGTTATTACCAACACCTTGTTGTGATTGTTCCAGTGTTAAATCATGTCTTAGTCGGCATTATTCCCTTTTCTCATTCTTCTCCAAATCATACATAAAGACTATTATTTCTGACTATGGATTATCCTTGGGTAGATCGCTTTGGTTCGGGTTAGATCATAGGACTAATACCTAACCTTACCACATTATGACTTCAGAATCGTCGTAAATTAATAGGTTGTTGGGTATTTGATCGTAACCATAAAACCATTAAAAATCAATCAAAGTGTTTGATAGAATTATAAAAATTGTTTGACACTTTGAGAGTTTCATCTATTGAAAAACTCCGCCTATACACGTGCATCGATAATCGAAAGTGTTTCGCACATGTGGGTAAGAGTGAAAAAAACTTTGAGTCTTTTAGATAAATAACTTTGAGTCTTTTAGATTACTTATTATTTTCTAGATCAAATTTTAATCACATTTCTCCCCATCTCTGGAAGTGAACTTACCAAACTCCCAAAACAACTTAGTCTTCACATCTTGCTTGTTGATAGACTCTCCTTGTTGCAAACGTTCAATAGCAAGTCACATTTCCCTAGCAGTAGAACAAGCATCCACTGTTGAGTATATGTCATCATCAATTCCATTGGGTTATATGAATTGCTTCAGCTTCAGCATCAATTAGTTTTCTGCTCTCTGAAGTGGTATTTGCATAAGTTTCTTGTTCAACTCTAAGTGGTTATGCTATTTGTTCTTTAGTTGCTGGAACTGCTTCATGAACAATTTTAGTGAGGATGTAAGGACCCTGTTCAATGTAGTACCTGAGTTGATCTTTGTTTGACTTTGTATCATAATATCTCATAAATCAAGAACTTTATTGTGCATAGTGACCTAGAGAAAGCATTGGAGGTCGTTCTCTTGAACCAACTGCCATGATGTTGTTGTGCATTTGACTATTGTTTGATGGTGTAGTTATGATCGATGGTGAATGAATGATGGGTTTTGAGTGATTGATAGCTCCTAATTTATACATGTTTTCGCTATCAAATATCCATGATAACTGTTCCTTTTACCTTGTTTCGATTAGATATGATGCTAAATTGCTTTAAATGAGTATTTTAGCATTTATATGGATCAAATAGTGAAAAGACACGGAGAGTGCTAAGAATTGAAGTAAAATATCGAAGAGTGAAAGATTTGGATACGTTGTAATGTTTTGGTCATAACTTCTTCGTCCAAGCTCCGTTTTAGTTGATTCAAAAGGTTACAAAAAGAGGAAAAAAAGATCTTTACTTTTATGAGATGAAATTCTCAAAAATCTAGAGTGAGCTCGTGATTTAATCTGCTAGACAAAACAGTACGTGATTTGGTCTTTTAATTCATATTTGGGCCTTGGTTATTATTGAATGGAAAAGAAAAGCCTATTACTTGATGGCTGGGCTGATATTTGGCAAGCAGAAATATACAAGGAGTCAAGAAAGGGTTTATCCCTTTGATTTTATATATATATATATATATATATATATATATATATATATATATATATATATATATATATATATATATATGGCAAAAGAGGAGAAAATACAATTCGTCCTAAGGTAATAGGAGAAGCCGACAAAAGTAATATAAAAAAAGGAGCTCAGCCACACTGGAAATGAATTGGTTTCAAGGAGCCGACACAAAGTGATACAGGAGCAGCAGGCTTGGGGATTTGTTTCATTAGGTGAAAAGGTTGGCAGAAACAAAAGAATTCGGTTTGAACTTTTATCATTTTATTAGCATGTCAAACCTTTGTATAATCTTTGCTATGTTTATTCCTTTTATCATGCTCGGCTAAATTTATAGTATTTGCTTAGAGTAGATGAACCATAGATAATGGATAACGTATTTTAGTGATTTAATTAGTGATAATATGGATGATTATTAAGTTTAATAAAGAATCGTATGTGTTTGATTATGATTATTATTGTTTCTTATCGTGAGTATTGTATGCATATTATGATGACAATCTGTATGCATATGATATTTATTCTTAATTATTTGAGCAATTAAATAATTAGGGCTTGAGATTAGGCATGGTAATAGGGTTTGAAACATTAATTTATTTAAAATGAACATGTGTGCATGATTGTAAGTAGTGACAGCTATTGTTATCATTATATACTTTTTACCCTAAAATATATTCCATTAAATCTCATTAATTAGTTTAACTAGCATTCAAGATCTATAATTCAAAACAATCATACCATCTTGGGATACGACTCTCGGTTCTTACCATTGCTATACTAGCATACGATAGGTGCACTTGCCTACGTGTGTATTAGTTTAAAATTCTGGTAAAATCTAGATATAAATTATATAACTCGAAAAATACACATCAAGTTTTTGGCGCCGCTGCCGGGGACGGTGTATTCATTTTGAGTTATAGATTAAGCTGTTAGTTGATCGATCCTTTCTTTGGAACTTATTCCTTTGAAAGTTGTTTTTATTTTCTTTCGTCGTATTAAGTGTTTTTTATTTTGTATCTGTCTGAATTCGTATCACCACTTTCCAATCCCGAATGAGCCTTTAGCACGCTAAATAAGAAAGAACAAGTCGTTCAATTCGAAGGAACCTCTCAAAAGGTTTCCAATTTGAGTCCGCGTTCGAATATGAATTTCAAACAAAAGAGAAGGAAGAGATGGGAGACGATGACCGCACGATGGCCGATCTGGCCAAAAGTACTTGAATGGGAGCGAGTTTCGCAATCACTCATCCCGCACTCACGGTCGACAACTTCGAAATTAAGGGTCAATTCTTGCACATGATCCTTAATCAATGCCAATTTAGTGGCGCTTTAGGAGAAGACGTGAATGATCACATCGACACATTCTTAGGAATTTGCGAGCTTTTTAAAATCAAGGATGTCGATGGAGACGCAATTAAGCTTCGCGTTTTCCCATTCACTCTCACGGGCACTGCTAAAGAATGGCTCAAGTCAAATGCACCAGGTTCCATTACCACTTGGGACCAAATGCAAGAGCGATTATTAGCCCGATTCTTTCCACCCACTTTATCCGAAAAGCTGCTTAGTGAAATCACTAATTTTATGCAAATGCCGGGTGAAACACTCTATGAGGCTTAGGAACGAATAAAGAAGTATCGTTTTCAATGTCCTCAACATGGTCTCAGTAAGCATAAGATCATGCAAACTTTCTATAAAGGTATCAATAGACCTACACGAAACACGATTGACAACTCAGCTAGAGGGACGATCATGCATAAGACTCCCAATGAAGCTTAAAAACTGATCAAAGACATCACGGTGCATATGCATAAGTGGTTTGCACCACAAGATTGAGTGAGCAGAAGAGTTGTAGTTAAATTTGTTAAAGCTGATGTGGTGAGTGAAATAGCCACCTTGACTAATCAGATGGCTATGTTTAATAAGAAGTTTGATAAGTTAAATGCTACCATCATCGTAATGCAAGTAGGTTGTAAGAGTTGTGGTGGTCCTAACTTGACAAGGGATTGCGATGACAAACCAATGAGCCCATCTGAGGATGCTTGTTGGGTGAACCAAAGACAAGGAAATTTTCAAGCTAGTGGGTCAAATAGTAACACCTTGTCATACAAGCAAGGTAATCCAGGATTTTACCAGGCCAACCGCACACCATTCCAACAACCTCAACAACAGCATGTCGAAAAGAAGTATAATTTCAAAGAATTGATGACTTAATACATCGCTGGACAAAATGCTATTCTGAAGGATCAGCAAGCCTCGATTCATGAATTGAAAACCTAAGTGGGTTAACTTTCAAAGTTGGTATCTCAAAGGCAACCAGGAAGCTTACCAAGTAACACGGAAACTAATTCGAATCCACATGTGAATGCTGTTACAACCCGAAGTGGTAAGCAAACTTCTGATCCTCCTTTCTCATCAAACGAAAATGTTGTCAAACCAGTCAACCAAGCGTAAAATGACAAGGTGAAGTCCCAAAGCTCTCGGAGCACAAAACATGTCAAAACTCCTCTTAAACCATATGAACCAACTCTTCCATATCTTGGATGGTACAAGAAAGAAAATGAGGCAGAATAATATGGTAAGTTCCTAGACTTATTCAGGAAATTGCATATCAACTTGCATGTGTTGAGGCCCTTTCACAAATGCCAAAATATGTTAAATTCTTAAAGGATCTCCTAACTAATAAAAAGAAGTTAGAGGACTTGTCTACTGTCATAATGAGTGAGGAATGCTCTGCCATTTTGGATGGAAAGTTATCAAAGAAAATGTCTGATCTTGGAAGTTTTACTATCCCATGCCTAATCGGAAACTTAAGTGTGCATAATGCTTTGGCAAACTTAGGAGCTAGCATCAATTTGATGTCGTACTCATTGTATGCCAAGCTTGGTCTTGGGGAACCAAAACCGACACGTATGACCATTCAACTCACAGATACGTCGATTAAATATCTGCGAGGAATCATAGAGAACGTGTTGGTTAAGGTTGACCGATTTGTGTTTCCGGTGGATTTTGCCATATTAGACATGGATGAGGATAGCAAAGTTCCTCTCATCCTAGGTTGACCATTCTTGTCCACCTTTCGTTGTTTAGTGGATGTCTATGAGAAGAAAATGACTCTACGAGTAGATGATGAAGAGGTAATCTTTTAAATTGACAAATCCATGAAATATTCTCCTAAGCAAGACGACACTCTTTATTACATCGATACGATTAAACCCCTTGTTGAAGAGAATTTTCAAGAAATCTTTGAAGAAGACTTGTTTGACACTAATTTTATTAAAGAAGAGGATATGAACACGAGTAATGAAGAGGTTCTTGAAGAACTAGCATACTTGATAGAGAATGATCCATCTTCAAGATCAAAAAAGGAAGAAGAGTTTAAAAATGATACAGGAGGGAAACCGAAGAAGTCTTTTGAAGAGCCTATGATTCTTGAGCTAAAGGACCTCCTACCACATTTGGAAAATGCTTTTCTCAAAAGAGAATCAAATCTACATGTAATTATATCATCTGATTTAACAAGAAATGAGAAAGAAAAGCTTATTGAAGTGTTGAAGGCGAACAAAGAAACAACCGCATATGATATAAAATGTATAAATCCTTCATATTGCACCCACAAATTCCTTCTAGTAGATGAGTACAAACCAGTGGTGCAACCACAATGAAGAATCAATCCAATGGTTCAAGATGTGGTGAAAAAGGAGTTCAAGCAAGGAGATCGTGTTCTTTTGTTCAATTCACGGTTGAAGATATTCCCGGGAAAGCTTAGGTCACGTTGGAGTGGACCATTCAAAATCAAACAAGTCTTTCGATATGGTACTGTGCAGTTGACAGACCTGGGCGGGGGAAGCTTCAAGGTTAACGGGCATCAAGTAAAGCATTATTTGGAGAACCTGTTGGACAAGGATGGTGAGGAGATCCTTGGCCTACATCCCAAGGACAATTAAATGCGACGTTGAGTCGAGCTAACGACTCATTAATAAATAAAGCAAAATTGTTGTGTATTTTGCATTTTGAGGTTTAAGTTGATTTATCTGCATTTTTTATTACAGTTTTTGTTTGAATTTTAATTTGTTTTTGTTTGCTTTATAAAAAAAACCAAAAAATATAAAAGATAAAAAACAAAAAATATTTATATGTGAATGTTGTTCTCTAGATAATAGATTTGTGGTTATATGTATTTTTATCCGTTTTACGCGTTTGTTGTTTGAGCTATGTGTTGCAGATGGAAATTTATACAAGTTGTCTAGGGATTATTTAGCCAACATTCAAATTCTTGGAGCAACATGTAACAGATGCATACCGAGCACACATTCCATACCATGAAATATCAGGGGAGTATTCTGTTTCTAATTCTATTTTTCTTATATTTTATTTGATATTTGTACAATGAGGGCATTGTACATCTTAAGTGTGGGGAGGAGAATAGAATTAGAATTCTACTTGTAATTAGTTTTTATGAAAAATGCTTAAAATATGTTTAAATTTAAAAATTTTGACATGTTTTTCGTAGATCTCTAGTCGCATAACCCGCACACATAAACCTTATTTCCATTTGTGAGAATTTTAGCCTTTCCGTTTTCCCAATTATACATAAATTCCACAAAAATATGAGTGTGCCCGGTGGATTGTAGTAGACTTTAGAACTTGGCTTGGTATATCTATTCGAGACCACAATAATGAGCATTGCATTAAGAAAACTTAGTGTAATCGATGTTGACTAGTTTGAAAGGCAAATTATTAGGATTCACCCAAATAGCCTATTATTTTACATGTTTGTTTATATTAACTAACTTCATTGGTTAGTTCATCCCCGTATAACCCTTTTTTTACTCTGAGCTTTTGTGTAAAGTATGTATTTCCTGTGTCCTGTGTCGTTTTTTATCTACGGTTAGGTCGAGAAATTGCACAATGCAATGGGAATGTAAAAGTAGTCAGCTCATGTATTTTTACTACTTTCACAATTATTTTATATCCGAGTATGAAGAATTATTATCCGGAGTTATTATGATCGTGAGATGGTGGAATTACACGAGATTCGTATTGTATTATTTGTTATGTTTAAAAAAATGGAAAAAATAGAAAATCGCAGCAAAAACAGAGGAGGAAGTTTTTATAGTCGGTTCATTTAAGCTTAAACCGAAGTAATCATTTGAAGGATCGATTATTCGTTGATACGTGTTATAAATCAACGATGTAAAGTTTTGTGTAAAGTGGTAGATATCGCCACTGATTTTTGTAAAGTATGTATCGTATGGATGTTTGGGAGTTGAAAGTTATGGGAACGCCAACTTAGGGATGTTTTCATTTGTCTTTGATCAAGATTTTTTTCGAGTCTGGTTCGTGTCTTCTAAACATGGAGTAGTCCGCGATTTATGTTTTTATCATGGGTATGGTCCGGAAAGTGTCTAGTAACTTTTTATCTTATTTGTTCCGACTTAATCTATTTGTTTTGTTCTTTTTATTTAACAACAATTTCTTTCCCTATCCTTGGGTCTTATTCGAATGAGGATGCGAGCAATCACATATGTCTATTCCGTCATTACGGCATGTATGTATGATTTTGTCCGCCTTGTTGGTTTATTACTTTTGGTGAAAGGATTAGAAGATCCCTACCCTATATCACTCTTCGTCCTACTCGAGTGAGGGAATTGAATGTAATCATGTATGTCTATTCCATCGTTATGGATGTGTATATGTGGTTTGTCGCCCCTGCTGGTTTATGACTTTTGGTAAAGACTACTAATCCTATTCTTTAGCTTATTCGAGTTAAGGAATGAATGCAAACATGTGTGTCTATTTCGTCGTTACGGATGTGTATGTATGGTTTGTCACCTTTTTTGGAATATTGGTATCGATAGAGATTAGAAAGAATGACCAACACTTAAAACTTAACCCATTTTCCTTTTAAATTAGTTGCGTCTAGACTATAGTGGTGGAAATGCGTATCCTTGCCAAGCTTATGATAGAATATTCATCACGATCGAGCAATTAAGCGAATTACCAAATGAAACCACATAGATTAGTTGAGTGATTGAGTGTTTTCATTTCCTATTCGCGAGGTTTTTGGTTGTGCATACTTTTGATTGAGAAAATTATTTAAGTTATGTTTCCTAAACTTGTTTAGGAAATTACTTTTATAAATGGAAATCGAGAGTCTACTTGAGGACAAGTAGAAGTTTGATGGCTCCTAATTTATACATGTTTTCGCTATCAAATGTCCATGATAACTACTCCTTTTACCTTGTTTTGATTAGATATGATGCTAAATTGCTTTAAATGTGTATTTTAGCATTTATATGGAGGAAATGGTGAAAAGACACGGAGAGTGATAAGAATTGAAGTAAAATATCAAAGAGTGAAAGATTTAGATACGTTGTAATGTTTTGGTCATAACTTCTTTGTCCAAGCTCCGTTTTGGTTGATTTAAAAGGTCAGGAAAAGAGGAAAAAGAGATATTCACTTTTATGAGATGAAATACTCGAAAATCTAAAGTGAGCTCTTGATTTAATCTGCTAGATAGAACAGTACGTAATTTGGTCTTTTAATTCATATTTAGGCCTTGGTTATTATTGAATGGAAAAGAAAAGCCCATTGCTTGATGGTTGGGCTGATATTTGGCGAGCAGAAATATACAAAGAGTCAAGAAAGGAAAAACGAGTTTTAGGTGTGCTTGATCATATTTACGATACCATTACCACAAAAGTCAATTTTCAGAAGACAAGAAGAGCAAAGAAGGTCTCACAACGCGCTTAATTCCATAGGAAACACCTTGTAATTCTCATACTCTTAATAACTAATGTTCAATATTTGTAATCATTCATTTAACTCGGTTAGGTTCCTTGTTTTGGTCATTATTATGCTTGTATACATTACAATGGTTAAGGGCTAATACCCTTGGGTATTAGCCATGATTATGATAATATAATGTTTGGTTTGTTTATATCGATTGCTTAATTTATCATTGATTGCTGATTATGTTTATCAATTCATACTTGTCTGTGTGCTTAAATATGCAACCTATCATTCAACTGGGTCTAGTGATACCGACCAAGTTAGCTAGATACCGGGATGGCTCTCCATATTGCGATTTAAATATATATAGAAAATCATAGATCACAAATATTAACACTTTCTTACCATTGTTTAGTGAACAAGTTGGACTAGCAGGTGACCTGGGTAAACAAATAAAACATACAGATTTCCTTAATGTGGGTTTAAAAAAAAAAAAGATCAGACATGACTACTAGAATATAAAGAGCCGTTAAGGAGTAAGTGGGTAAAGTCCCGATGGGCTAGGGTTTAATAAGATCACCTTTATTAATCTCCTAAGATAGATTATAATCAGCAAAGAAAATACTTATGTGATGCTTTAAATTGTGACAGGAATTCAACGTGTCTAGTTTTAGTCGAAGAATTACCATGCCTAAATCTAGGAAAGATATAACCCTCGAAATAAGTCATTCATTGCACTAAATAAACAAACCAACGTTTTATTTGATTAATCATGGTTAATACAGTTTCTTTATAATTGGCTTGGCCTCTCTTCTATCTTTTGATTATTGTCTTGCGTGTGTTTCAATAGCGGAAGTAGATTTAAGTCACCACTAAACCTGTGCTAGTCTCTCAGGCTGAAAACCCCCTTATCCATTAGAATTAGGTTTAGCATAGGTTTAACTTAGAATTAACATAGATTAGATCTAACATAGATAAAGTACAATACTGATAGAACTAAGAATTAATACTCTCGCTCTTAGTGATCGACATCCTACTTACCAACGAAGCTACATCTGATCGGGACTCGCCCGTTAGTGTTTTGTGTTTTAGTATAAAACGGCAAAATATAAATGTAAAACTTGATAAATAAAATACCTGCACTCAACGACACATCAATCATATATACCCGACAAATATTCCTTTCGTATATCACTTTGATTCATTCTTTAGTAGTTCATCCGAATCTGTTCAATGCGACAGTAAACACCTACAACGTATTGCTGTAATAACCAACCGCCTCTAAATAGAAGACCATAAGAGTTTAAGCGTTCATGCAGCTGATACATATAGAACATATTCATCAAAACCCTTTTTCGTTTCAGCAACTCCGCTTTGTTTTATCTCTGTGTCAAAACCTGGTTGACCAAATATAAGCAACAACAAAAACTGCAGTGACATATACGAAGGATGTAACTTGATTATTCTTTGAGGAGGACCACCCCTGGATTGAATAATAACATCATAATCAGTTTCAATATCTTGGCCACTCTGAAAGACAATACCACCGAGTGTTTGGGAAGTAGGTAAATCATATTCTCGTGCACCGACGACACTATATAATCGAATCTTAAAGTCAGGCACAAACTGGCCTGCACATTTATCCCTGGCTGTCCGGAATAGTCTGACCAGCTCGTTGTGCTTGTCAAGAAAACCAATCAACCCTTGGACTATAGCCGAATCCAAAATCCCAGAGCTCGCTCCCCCAAAATGTCGCATCCTATTGGCAACTTCATTCTGTATCATATATGTACAGTTGTAAAAACCTGGGTGGATCACCTTCCGTTGGGCAGAGTGAACCTAGTCCAGTGTAAACCTACCAAGGAATTTAAAAACATAAGGACCCAGCCATTATTTATAGAGTCTCGGCACTGCCGCAGCAAAAGCATCCACACAAACACAAATCATAAGATTTCTAGTATCTAGCTAAATCTTGTACAAATATCCTCTAATTAAGAATGGTACTTAGTGGTTTAGCTAATACAATGTGTAACTAACCAAAAACTACAAAACCACCTTGAAGAGGCCACGGTTTGGTTTGTTTGGAACTAGGAAGTGAGTAACTAGCTCATTTGCCTATAAATACTCACCTAGTCTCACCATTAGACACTCTTACAAACACAAACACTTAAACACATACCCTCTTTTCACGTCGTGTCTTAAAACCGCAAACGACCACACCCATCTACCTTATTCGACTCAACAAAACGCAACAAAGGTTTGGATACAAGGCCACAAGGTTTACACGAGCTAAGGGTTGGGTACACGTTAAGCTTCGAAGGTCGGTTTATTAATTTGGTCGTGTCTCATACGTGGGTAGCCTCATTTTCGCATACACACCCGAAAAACCAAGTCTTAGGACCCATTGTAAGTCAAGTAAACCTATATAACTCGTGTTATATTTATGTTATGCATGTCCACTTTGTTATCTAGTCTATATGTCACGAAAATACGTATATGCTTTGCTAAAAAGAGTTCATGCCCATAAAGTATAAAACTTGCGTGTTAAACGCAAGGTTTTTACGTATATATAACTTGTGTGGTGTTAATAATGTAAATGAACGAGTACAAGGAAAAATACATAACGAGCAAGGGCAAAAACCTACACGTTTGCATGTAATATAAAGACAAACGCAAACAATGACCTTGACACGTAAATATGGACAAGGCTACACGTAAACTTTCAAGTAAAACATAACGACGTGGCTAGGGAGGGAGTATACAAGGCACATGAACGTATGCATGTTGTGTGTCGCGAGTAAGAAAGGCTAGGCGTATGGCGTTGATGCTAACAAACCAAAAGAAACCCCACAAGAACCCTTAGTAAACCATTCGGACCCTATTGGGCCCAAATGGCCACGAACGACCCAAACTAGGCCCATCAGGCCCAACACTCTCTTAGTTGGGGGGGGGGGGGGCTATGACTTATTTATAAGCTCACATGAGCTTATTGATAACATATAGAGTTCCTAAACTTAGTTAGGTTACACGAAAAGCAAAAGAGATCTCAACGTGCCACAAACGAGCCCATTAAACCTAAACAGGCCCAATAAGAAAACTTGGCGGGCCCACAGCTTATTTATAAGCTCAAGGAACTTATTAATAGTCCAACGAGCTTATTGAAACTCACATAGGCCCTAGAATGCCCTAAGGTGTAGTTAAAAACCAAACCGAACCTTTAGTGGGCTTAACGGCCCATTTCCGTGGCTACTAAAGCCCATAAGCCACAAATAAGCTTTGACAGCTTATTTGTGAGCTTAAGCAGATTATAAAAGATTTAAAATAAACCTAGACAAGCTAACGGACCCAAAAGAAGCAAGCCCAAACCTTTAAAACCCTTATCGGGCTCATATCGAGCCCAATAAGCCCATTTACGTGCTTAATTGCTTATTGGATAAGCCCCATATTTAAGACAGCTTAATCAGACCCTAATAAGCTTATTGAATATGGGAAATAAGTTGAAATCAATAGGAAACCCTAATGGACCTTTTTGCAAACTTTTCGGTAAATGGTTTGCTAGGGCCAACGGCAATAAGCTCATCCGAGCTTATTAATAAGCCAAACAGAGTTGTGTAGCTTAAATTAGCTTAACAAGTGCTTTAGTGCTTTTTAAAACTTAATCTGACCTCTAAAACACCTATTGGACCTTAACGGGCCCAATAAGGTCTATTAAGCCAAAATAAGCTCTCCCGAGCTTATTTATAAGCTGAGACAGCTTATATGGCTTATTGGAGCTTAATGAAATCTAATGTTACTTGTTAGAACTTAATTGGAGTTAAAATGCGATTTTTACAAGTTAAGGGACTAAATGTGTCAATTTTGAAGCTTGAGGGTTTAAAACTGCCAATTCTCTATTTTAGTAAGTTGAGGGACTGTTCTGTCATTCCTGGAACTTAAGGGGGCTATCACAACATTTAAGGACCTAAAGGGTAATAACTAAAAAATTAAAGGACCAGAAGTGGAAACTTAAGGGTTTAAAATGTAAATATTATATATATTTCATAAACCTAGGGGCTGTTTTGTAATTACAAGAAACTTAAGGGTATTTTGTAAACGAAAGTGATTTTTGTAAATACTTAACGAATCGGACAAGTTATATATTTATCATATATTATAACAAGTTAAACCACGACTTAATAAATATGGATATTTATTAATAAACGTTTATACGTATACTAGAACGTGTGAGATCATATACCTTTCCAAGAGCCATCAACAATTTCAAACATTAAACACGTATACCACCACACAAGTGATAACAGTATATATAAACTAGCAATTTATTATAGTTTATACATTGAGTCTTTAGCCTAAATTTGTAGACTAAGACTGGCCGTATTTACTTAGGTATTTGACGGTGTAATTCATACTTGGATATCTATTATCATTTCAGAGGACTATTTACTAAGGTGAGTTCATAGCCCCATGTTTTACCATTACTTAAATGATTTACATCTTTGGGGGTGAGAACATGCTTGTTTTACAAATTGGACGCAAGTGTACATTTTATACAATGATTACGTGTTTGCCTAAGTAGCGATAACCCACTGAGCCCTTTATCATGAACTGTCAATTACTAGATTGTGAGCGCGAATGTTATAGATAGATCTATTTGGGATTGACAATCCCCGTTCGGGTGATTAGCTATCACCGGGAACGAACGTATACCATGTCGGATTTGGGATGTTGCGGGTTAGAACATCATTCACGAGGCAAAATTCATTTTGGCAAATATATTGCATTTCATACATTCTAGCTGTCAGTATTATGAGCTTAGGAAAACGTAATTACTTTTTATGATGTTTTCATTTGTTGCTTAATCATACACATGGAAATCTTGCGTCCCCCTACTATTGATTTACATAAACCTATGAATTCACCAACTTTATGTTGACATGTATAAGCATGTATTTCTCAGTCAATAAGGCAAGGTCACGGGGTCTCTGATACATTGGGGGTCACTCTTTGGAAAGAATCAGTACTAAAGATTTGGGCGTATTACATTTTGGGAACATTTGTTATAAACCGAAATCTTTACTTATATTGTCGAACAATTTGAAGCCATGAGCTTATGTAATGAACAAGCATTTTGTTAATCCAAATGTACTTTTAAAATGACCACGTTAAGTGGTCATTCTCATATCTTTGCTATTGATCTATGAATAACGCCCTCGATATCAACATTCCGCTCTACCATATTCGGGGAGTTACCTTATATGTGAATTTCTACTGTTTTTTATATGTGGTTGTGCGGGATATGTGTGGATTGGATAATCAATCCATTGAGCGTGATCGGCTCATTGTTGGATTTGGTGTTGGAGTTTGTAGAATTCATTTCGTTCACTTTTGAGGTGACAAGAAATATTTTGGTGATTGAAGCGGTTTTCACGTTATTGTGTTAGTAATTATACCTATACGTATTTATGTGTTAGTAATATTAGGATGAGATTAGGTTCTAGTAGTAAGGATGTGAAAGAAATGAAATTTCTATTTTTGGAATGTTAGGTTTAATAAAAATGAAAAGTTAATTATTTTTTTAAAGTATAGTAAATTGCGTTTATGCAAAAAGGTATGCACAAATAAGCTTAGGTTTTTATAAAAACTTAAGATAATGTTAATAATTAAGTAATTAATTAATAAATAAATAGAAACAATATTATAGCTTAGACAAATAATTAAACCAATAAAAAGAGGGTGGGATGGGTAAAAAATGCCATTCGTGGTCGGATACGGTGATGAAAAAAAAATAAAAGGAGTTTTAAAAGGAAACAAACTCTAATTAGATCTTATCTATAATTATGTTGTGGGTCACAAATACAAATAAAATCCCCAAACCCTCCCCCCTTTGTGTGACTGGTCGAACAAGAGAAAAAAGAGGATGAAAAATTAGAGTTTTTGCTTTTGTGAAGAAACCAAGCCTAGGTAAGTGTAATAATCGTTGTTTAGTTATTACTCCTTTAATCATGTATAATTAATATGGAGGATAATTACGGGTTTCAAAGATCAGTAATTAATGATATAATTATCATGATATAATGGAATAGGGTTTAATGTGAAAGCAAATGGATGTAATTGGTTAAACTTAATCGCGTTAGAATTGTGATTTGGATTGAGGCAGAAATTAGGGCTGTGTTGTTTGCCATTATCTCAATGATGGTAATAGCTTTTGTCAAGTTTTCCGGTGTCTATAACGTATCTCAGAGAGTCTAGTTTTCAGAACAGCCAGCCTTGAAGCGTTTATGAGGTCAGGGAAGTCCTCAAATAATGTTTGCAAGAAAATTGTTGTCAAAACAGTAAATTACGGGTGCAGATTTTGGGTCTAAGTTCTGGGATAAAACCCCTCCTTAGAAATTCGAAATAGGATTAGCCCCATTTACAGAAGTCAATTTACTATGTGACCCTGAAATTTAAATTCCATAAAATTTTTTTAGCCTCTATTTGTTGTCTAAGAAAATGGTTTTTTAGGGATCATACCCTTTTAGGTTGGCATCAGATCCGAATTTGGGAACTGTTTGAAGTTTGGGGAATTTCTTTAGGTAGTACTTTGTGTTATGTAAATGGCTTCTATAGTGGAACATAAGTAGTTAATAATAACTCATAAATGAACATATTGATTTTTTTGTAGGGGTGGTTCAAAAAAACCGTAGAAACCGACGAACCGATGCCGAACCGCTCAATCCGAAACCAGAAAAAACCCGAAACCAGAAGAACCGAAACCGAAAACCGTAAAAAACCGAAACCGAAAAAACCGAAACACGCAAAATCCCCGCTTATAATGTTCGGTTTCGGTTTTTAACTATTTAGATATCCCGGTTAACCGTAACCGAACCGGGCATATTATACATGATTATTTTCTAACTAATATACAAATAATTGTATAAGTATATAAAACCGATAATTGCAATACTTTTTATTGTATAACACTTTTTAGCTCTTAAAGTAAACCATTTTGTAAAAATATATGTGTGAATATTGATTAATGTGATTCGTAATCTAGAACGTCGAGTAATAGTTCTTTGTCTAATACATTTAATATATGAAATATTATTGATAATGCAAGTATAGTAACGAAATACTTAAGTTTTATATGACGTTTAAATTCAACGTCATCTAATTTTACTAGAAAATACATTTTTATGTTAATAGGACTATGTGAATTTTTTTATACGTTAAAATCTATTAAACATCAAAAGACGTTTTTAACCGTGACCCGAACCGCGGGTAACCCGCTCACTATCATAAATGATAAAAAAGAAGGATTAAACAATAGAGGTCGGTACCCGCATGTCCGGTTTACCCGCCTAGTACGGTTCGGGCGACGGGATAGGAAAATTAATTACCCCCCCGATACCTTCCCGCCCCGCGACGGATAGTTTAAATCTTCCAACTAACCGAACCGAACCGCCCCGTGAACACCCCTAATTTTTGGTATGAATTATGAAGGTCAGTAAGTAGAGGTTTTGAGTACGTTAAGTCGCGTCAAAATTTTGCGTTTTCGGGTAAATATTAAGACTTTGAAATAATTGTTGTAGAACAATTGGTTAATGTTGGCAGTGTCGGTGGTGACCCATGAGGGTAACTAAACACCTTAGACATCCATCATATGATTGTTACATGTGCTTAAGCTTTTGGCTTAGTAGCGTGTAACACGAGTTACATTTGTTGTTTAGATTTGTGCTAGGTTGTTTGTAAGCTAAGCAAGGTGAAGTTTCATAGCCCATTTGTCTCAATGTTATTTTGGGGTGGAGAATGATGCTTTGTCTTGTCCTTGTTTTGTTTTGCTTGGCTGTCTTGTCGTGTTGATGTTGTTATGTTGTAGATATGGAGCGGGGGTTAACGTTCCTACCTAGTGTTTATGAGATGTGAACTATCGCCTACTTTGTTGGTAAGATCCAAGGGAGGTTGATCAACTCCTTGTGATACTTTGAGCTTTGGTAACCAAGTGTCGGTAATAGGCTTATTGTATTCCTTTCTATGACAATAGTGGAGCGGCGAGTACGCCAACCTCATTGTTTTGATATGATTTGTTGGATCGGGGCACGATCTGTCCCGTTGTTGTTACTTGTTGTCAGGAATTTTTTGGTAATATGCAGCAGCTTTAATTGAAAGTTTATTTTGGATATTGTTTGTATGTCATATACCTATGATTCCTCGCTCAACTTAAGGTAGACTTGAAAGCATCATTTTTAGTGAGCATTAATGGTGCTAAGATAGAGCAAGTGGCCTAGAAGAGACCTGTAGGATGCTTGGAAGTTTATTTATCTTTCTGTTTAATAAATCGTTTTGCATGAATTGTTTGGATTATGTTTTTGCATGTCATTTATTAACGAGACCTCTTTCTCATTAATAAAGACACCATTAGGTTTTGGGTATTGTTATGACACTTTGTGTCTTTGCTTTACTTTAGTTTTCATTTTAGTATTCTCTATATATACACCATGTGTTGTGATGATATCCATTCTTGTTTACGCCTCGCGTTTTCGCCTTGGCGGGGTGTGACACATACTTTATAAACCTTTGATTTTAACATTTATACTTACATTTTTGTGACTATTATAAGGATTGAAATGGTCATACATACTTTATAAACCTTTGATTTCAACATTTATACTTACATTTTTGTAACTATTATAAGGATTGAAATGGTCATACACACTTTATAAACCTTTGATTTCAACATTTATACTTACAAAAACCTATGAACTCACCAACTTTATATTGACACTTTTAAGCATGTATTTCTCAGATGAACAAGCTACTTAACTGATGTGCATTGGAGTCCAAATTTTACAAGATTACTTTTCAAACGACACATTTAGAGGTCGTTCTCTCATGTCTTGTGCAATGGTATTATGAAGTAACGCTCCCGCACATATTTCCGCTGCGATCCAATTTGGGGGTGTTACATAATTGAGCTTATGCTTTGTTCTACCCAATTTTTCTTTATCAAATGTTTCTTTGATTAGGTATGTGGTTTTATATTAATTTTCTATCATGTTTATTGTTTGTTAATTTGAATGATTAATTTTGATTGTATTTCTGTTGGCATGTTAGGGTGTCTGTTTATGATATTCATGCCTGCGTATACATTTTGCTTACCGTGTTTAAAATGCCTAAATAGTTAGATAAAATATGAGACCAAATTGCTTATACTTATCTGTGCTAATAAAATCGCTATTTACTTATTGATTTTGATGTATGTGGTTCTTAAAATAACACCTTTACTATATATATAAATATAAATATAAATATATAATATAAGAATTAACAAAGTATCAATAATAAGTATTCCGTAAGGCTTTTTAAAGGAGATTTTACTTTTATCCAAAGCAAAACCCTAAAAACCTTCACGGGTCGTGTCCCGACGAGGCGTGAATTTGAAAATCGAGAATCGGTTTTGCGGAACAATGCTTGAATTATCACAAGTTGAATTGGTTTTCTATTCTGCAAACAAAATGCAAAAACAAGTAAAGGCAAGCCTAAAACGAAAGCAATTAAAGCTAAAACGCGAAAAAATGATAACGGGATCAAAACCTGTTCTTTAAAAAACTAAATTCTACAAAATTAACCCTACAAATGCAAATTTAATTTTTAACAGTCCCAAATGATAAAAGAAAATTTACAAAAAAAGAATTATATTTTTTTGACTTTTTAATAATTTTTTATGAATTAAAAACTGATTTACACTAAATAAAATATTAAAAATAGTAAACTAATTTAGAAAAATCTGAAAAATTTATAAAAAGTGCTTTGAACCGTGCTGAATTTAAGAAAAATAAAACTGAGTTACCAGCTTATTTGAATAAGGTGGTATTAAGCTAAATAGGCTGATAAGCTAAATAGGCTAAAAAGGATTAAATAATAAATTTTGCAAAGACTTAACGGAAAAGACCCAAGGGCAGTGTGGTAGCAGAGGGTGGTGTTAAAACGTTTGGTTGAGTAGGGTTGAGGTCCCAGGTTCGAAACTGGGGCTTCCCCAACTCCCAAATGTTTTTTTTGCGAATTTTTTTATGGAAAAGCTTTTTAAGACTAAACTAAGAAACTTTAAAAAAGACACTTTTTATAAAAACTTACAAATAAGCTGGAAAAATTACTAAAAAGTTAACAGACTTGACTTTTTAACTAAATGACTATAAAGCTAAAACTCTTAAGCATTTTTAGAACTAAATAAGCTAATGGAAAACAAGATAAGAAAAAACAGGCCTACACTTACACCTAATAAGCAAATTTAAACACAACTAAAGCAAATCCAATAAGCTTAGAATAGCAAATAAGCTTTTGGCTAAAAATTGTTAACAAAAAAACCTAAGAGGACACTTTCTAGCTTATTTTTAAGCTAGAAAATGGATCCTTATGGCTTAGGGACTTATAAAACTTTAAAGTTTATACAATAAGCTATCTAAATCAGCAATTAAAAAATATTTTGAAAATCAAATAAGCTAGGAAAAAGCCTTATGAAAAGGCTGATTACACTCAGTAGCTGCTGAGTTTTTTCAAAATTTTTTTTCAAAGGGCAAAGTTCAACCCTATTTTTAAGCTAAAAAATAAGTTCAATTTATGAAATAAGCTAAAACAGATGAAACCTAGACTATAAAGACCTTGTGCAAGAAATTTCAAACCCTAAATCCTACTTTAGCTAACCTAAATTTGAGATTGAAAAATGGACTTTTACTTTGAAAAAGACACTTGACAGTTTTATGCAAAAACTCAAATGACAAATGCACACTCAATACAACTAAATTCTACTGCATTTTAACATCAAAACAAAGCAAAAATTAACACCTACAAGTCACTTATTGAAATCTTAATCAAATAAGCTAAATCATAAAACAATATTACCACGTTTCAAAGTAGGAAATAAACATGCTTAAAACTAATTTCTAAAACATAAAAGCTTATAAAAAACTGACCTAAAGCTTTTCTAACAGCTTATCAAAGTTGGCTTAAGGACCAAAGTGAGGTCAAACAGCATTAACCTTGGTTAATGCTGCTGTCCCAAACCCTTTAAGTTTTATAAAACCCTTTTTAAGTTAGATAAGATCTTAATTAAGCTATCTAAGTGAAAACAGATTAATATCTAGGCTTAGTAAAGATTATTAAGCAAAATCTAAGGAAAAGTAAGCACTATTCTATTAGCTATACTAATAAGCATGTTTGGACTATTTTAAGACAGTTTTTAAGAAAACTAAGCTATAAACTATTCTAAGACAAAACAAAACCAATAAGCTTAATAAACAATATAAGCATAAATAAGCAACAATAAGAAAGGCATAAGCAGCAAGAAGCAGAAACATGAATTAGCTAAAAATAGAGAAAGTACATGTTACCTTTGTTCCTGTGCCTTGAAACAAGGACTTTAAAGAAAATTCCTAAAAGCTCTAGAGACTCAGCTTATTGTCAATAAGTTGAATCCAAACCCATAAGCTCATCTATTGCTAGCTTATCATCCATTAAGCTCAAATACTCAAAACTTAAACAACTCATATGAAGTTTAACCAGCTTGTACAAATAAGCTTTTGAGGATTATTTGTACAAGTAAACACTTAAATGAGACTAAACAACTTATAATTGATTATAGAACAGACTTGTAAACAGAAATAAGCTTAATTGAATAAAGATTCATTGAGAAGATGTGCATATCTTAAAACTGAAATTATGCATTAACTTTAAAAAGATTACAAGCTTATGGGACAATAAAATGACAGAATTTAAATGACATAAAAACATTAAAAGTATAATTATACTTCTCCTAAATTACATTACCCTAGATTATTTTACTGTGTGAAAACACATACACTTTATAGCCGTTCTTGGTGCTCTTGGCCATTTGAGTCGTGTTTCTTGTGTGAGAGCAATCCAACCTTCAATCCTATTCCTCAATCCCATCTTAGTGCTTTTCCCCTTAATTCAATCACAAAGAGGGCCATTGAATTTGCCTCAACAATCAAATCCCATTAGTATTGCCAAGGTGTTTGTTTTCAATAGCTAGGGGTAGGGGATCGGTTAAGGGGTGTGACCATAGTTAGTCGGTTTGCAGGTGAAGTTATGACAGGGATGGTGAATAGAATTAATTGGGGCATTGGCGGGAAAAGGATTTATAAGTTTTGGGGGTAACGGGGTTAAGGGTGAAAGGTTAACGGTTGTTAGGATTAGGGACTAACGGTGCAAACCTCAAGGACTAACTGTGTTAGTCCCTAAGGACTAACGGTGGAATGGATATGGGGGTTAAAGTTAGGGGTTAGCGGGCTTATGGATTAAGTGGGTTTGGGCTTATAATTGGGCCGGGTGATACATGGATTTGGATTATGGCTTTTTTTTATATTGTAAGACTTTTAGATAAAGTCTTAATGGGCTGACCGACCCATTAAATGGGTGCGGGTTGGTCCATTTAAGATTTCTTTGTTTCGGCTTCGTCTTTGACTTTTGACTTTGTCGTGGTTGACTTTTTGGTTGACTTTGACTTTTTTCACCGCGCATTCCATTCGCCCCGTTGCTCGGTTTGTCCTATTTTTTTGTTTTGCTTCGTTTTTGTCCTTTTCCTGAATATCCGTTACATGCACAACACAAATAGCAAAACAAGCATATATTTGGCATTTCATGTATGTTTTTTGGTCATTTAGGCTCGTTTTTATAGGTAAAAGGTATGTGTAATTAAGCACATACCAAAATCCTCATACTAAACTATTGCCGTGTCCTCACGCAATGCCATAAGTAAACACTTTAGAAAACAAAGAGTCTCAATCCCACTCGACTAATTACCTCAAAAAGTAGCTAAGTGTTCATCAAGGGGAATTAAGGAATCAATAGCTTTGAAAAGCTCCGTTTTGACCATTTTTAAATATTTATACTTATTACCACACATATTTTTGTATTTTTCCTTTTTCTCATTTTTTTGTACTTTTCTTAACAACTAACTAACATGTTTGACTTTCGTTATTTTCATAACTTTTAGGGTCATAGAACAAGACGCACTTTAATCCTAAAATGCCCAAAAAGGATAAATTCATCGTCCTCGACTTTTCACTTGTCCCAAACCAAGCTTAAAAACAAAATCACCGTTAAATATAAGTTAAGATGCTAACACTACTCATATTTATAACTTGTGAACTTTTCACTCCCGACAATTATTATATATTAGGTGAATGTGCCATTTCGAATTTCAACCATGGATCAACGTTTTGCAAAATTTCTATGCTTCACGTTCCACCCGAGAATAATGAGTTTGAAGGCGAGATCATCCCATGTAGCGACTTTCGTCTCGGCACATCCCAACCTTGCGGCTAAGTGACCAGGCTTTTGACACCCCACAGAGACTAGTATCGAGACTCACGGACCTTCAGTTTCAAAAACTCTTAGGTTTCCCGTTTATACATAGCTTATTAGAAAAACCACAACTTAAAATGAAATAGTCTTAGTTCGAAAGCATATTTAAATTTAAGAAAAAGAGATTTTCCCTATATTTATTAAATCACATTTATTACACTTAACATTAACATAACCATGATGCAATTGAAATCCTCGACCTTTTTGAAGGCTGCAACATCGGTTGTGAGCCGGCAAGATGCAGCAAACTTTTATCAGTCTCGGATTATTATTCTTACTATGGGCTTTCTTTTGAAGACTGCCACATCGGTTGTGAGCCGGCAAGAGGCAGTAAACTTTTATCAGCCCACAGTTTATATTATTACCTTATTCATCATCATTATTTTTTTAACATTAAACTTTATACCACGATATATAGAGAAGACTTCTTTTTGGAAAATTTAAGTATAAATTTGAACTAAGACAAAAATTGTTATTGACTACATTTCAAAAATTGTTGATTTAAGTTTAATTTTCAAAAATAGCACGTATTATTAGTCCGGGGTTAGAGCTTATGGAGAAAAATGAAGCCCACAAATTACACCACATAGCTTGTAAGATTTCCAAATAATCCTTGTTTAGCATCTAACTCATACTTAACTCTATCATTTTTCGTTCTTCGCAAAGATCCGCGAATGCTTAGTCTAAAAGTTAAGGAACAAGCTAGAGCTCAACATGCTCGATCGAGTCAAAATTTATTCTTATTCTACCCAGCAGGAAAGTCAAAATTGTGACAAAACACTTATTTTATTTTTGAAAATTTTTAAATTTTTTCATTTTTTAGTATTTTGGTGGTAAAACAGGATTACGCGAAAACAACGGATGCAGGCAAAATCAAATCGTTAGATCCCCCCATACTAGAACTGAACATTGTCCTCAATGTTTTAAGAAGGGTCTCTACGTAAATCTAAAGCCGTTTATTAAGTATGCACAAAGATAAACGTTAGTCGATAAGATTAGGATATTGGATTCCCAAATTAAAGCTGAGGATTTGAAGCTCGAGTGAACGAAGGACAAAACCACGAGCACGAGAGGCTTCAAAAATCCTGGACATACAACAAAAAACAAGAAACACGAGAAATTGGAAGAGGCGAGCCTCCTCACAACATACTTATTCATTACTACTATTATATAAGGATAAGCATGGGTTGCCACCCACGAAGCGCTTATTTTTGTTAACCGAGTCTTGAGCCTAACTCGATCCCCCATACTTGAATTGGTCAAGGAGGATAGAAATGGAGAAACAGAACATCCAAGATAGGAATGTCCTCTCCATAGATCAACATCGGGCTTTTTTGATGAAAAAGCTTGGAAGCTTTAAAGCCCTGAGTGAAGAAGAAGGTGGAGATTCTCCTTTTGAAGCAAGAACACCGTGATTGAAAACTTTATCCTTATTTTCGGATGAAAATGGAAGTAAAGTATCAATCACGAGGGAAAGAGTAGCAAGAAATCTCGTGTATTCGACTTCAAAGCATATCCCCGGATCGTAAATCTTGTTTCTATCTCCGAAAGGAGAAGAAATATCAAGATCGGATCCAAGATCATTATAAGAAGGAATGAAGTCGAAATCCATATGAAGGGTGGGATGGGTGGGCAAAATGTTAGGCACATCAACGGGGATGTCTTCTACTATATCAATGGTTGAATCTCCCGAATCGGGATAATTAGCATGAAATGATTCGAACTCAGGAAGGGAAGTAGAATTATCATCAACTTCTGAGTCGTAATTATCACTCTCAATACCCGATGGAATTGAGTCATCCGGACCGGGAAATATATCGGTCTCTTCCCTAAGAGAGTCACTATCCTCAACGGGGATAGGAAATGTGGGAAGAGACTCGATGATCATATGAAAATCTTCCGGCGGACGAGGAGATGAATTATCTTATAGCAACCTCTCCAAAAGACTAATATATTCCTCGTTCTCTCTATTAACAATTATTGGAGGAATTGTTATGAGTTCACCGGCGAACTCATCGAAGAGAGAATCAATCTTGGGAGAGGAAGCCATCAAAGTATCACGATTGAGTAATGACTCAAGAAAAAACTCGATATCAAAACGTCAATTTCGGAGAGAATCGAGTCTCATTATGAATCGGATTAACTCACTAGAAATGATTTACCGTGTCAAGATCAAAAAGAGGGTTCGAATAAGTTTTAAAAATTATTTCGTGAATAACCTCCTCATGACTTGACTCGTCATCACTAGAGGTAGAATCGTCGAACAGAGGATTAGAAAACGTTGAAAAATTTGTCGTTTGAGAATCATCAAAATTGGGCACATCACACTCACTTTCGATATCAGAAAAATCCTCGGACTCACTTAGGATTGAGACAAGGTTCTCATCAATAGACTTTATTAATCCGTCCGATTCCATTTTCAAAATAGTGCTAAGATGCTCGTCCCCCATACTTAGAGAGTTATCGGGTTTCTCGGTTGGTAAGACGGGTGTGATTGTAATAGTATCGTCCTCGTCATCATCATTACAAATGGGAATCTTCCAATATCGAGCCTTAGCCACTTGCTTTTCCGCAATTCGCTTCTCTTGCTCTTTCTTTTGCCGAATATTATCACTCCAAGCTTGAAAAGCAATTCGTAATTCTTCCATACTTTTTTCAAGAGGAGTTTGATGAATGACGGGATGTTGTGGGGTTGAAAATGGTCAAAACCAAAAGAATTAGAATTATAGCAAAAATTTGGCTCATAATAGTTTTCATTCATTGGTTGACATTGGTATGTCTCATGAGGACCCCCACAATTTTCACAACTAAGATATTGTTGTTGAAAAATTGGTGAATTTTGTGGAGGGTGGTTTTGAAAAAGTTTGGAGAATCGTTAAAAGAGTACGGAGTTGAAAAATTGATTGGTGTTTCTTTTCCAATAGTACAATAAAAACAAACTCCATCATATTGATTGCAACCACACCGTTGGCACGTATAATAAAGATATTGTTGTTGAAAACTTGGCGAAGTTTGTGGGAACTCATCAAAGTTTTGATTGTAGCATAGTTTCGGATTAGAGATAATCGGAACTTGTGGTGGATAATTGTAACCATAATGAGCACCGTTCCCACAAGACTCACAAGTACATCGTTGACAAAAGAAACCGCCTAACGAATCGTCGCACCCGTAACAACAATTTTGGGTGATTTATGGAGGACTTTGTGAAGAATTTTGTGCAAAATTTTCACTAGGGTCTTGATTTTCGACAATTGGTTCTTGAAGCGTATCAACAAAGTTAGTATTATCATTGGATGACTTGGAAGAGTGAGTTTGGGTTTGTTGAGGTGGGTTGAGAAGATTTTTGAAAGATTCATTTTCATCACAACTTGTAAAACAAACTTCATTCAAACACTTTCGCACAAAAGCACAAGGTCGTCAATATAGACCATCAACCGGGTCTCCACACGTAGGACAATTCGGAAGGGATTGTTTAGACGAATCGGGTGTTTCATTAGGATCACGAACAAAAGTGTCAACGGAACAACAATGATCTTTATTATATAAAGCTCCACAAGACGAACATTCTTTAAATCCATACATGATGATAGAATTAAAGAGGGATAAAGAATTATACAAAATGGGGTTAAGAAGAATATTTTTGGATTTTTATGTATCTTAAACAAGAAAATATTTTTGGGACCGATAATCGAACAAGTGTACGGTAGCTCTTTAAAAAACGCACAAAGAAGCAGAGGAGCGGGTAAGCGCGAAGCATTTTAAAAACCTTCTCCTTTCGGGTCGAAGTTCGTAGGATCGACCCTCCTTATACCTCTCTTGTAGTTTGTAATCTAAAGGTGAGCCGAATTCATAAGTGACACAACGGTCGTTTTTGTTGTTTTTTGATTTTTTTGGTATTTTTTGATTACTTCATAATAAAAGAAAATATTCACAAACGGAAAATGATAACTTCTGAGGAAGGGTCTTCAAGGCACAACAAACTTCAACTCGATAATCGTCTCACGACCTTCCCGGCAACGGCGCCAAAAATTGGTTCTTAAAATAACACCTTTACTATATATATATATAAATATAAATATATATAATATAAGAATTAACAAAGTATCAATAATAAGTATTCCGTAAGGCTTTTTAAAATAGATTTTACTTTTATCCAAAGCAAAACCCTAAAAACCTTCTCGGGTCGTGTCCCGACGAGGCGTGAATTTGAAAATCGAGAATCGGTTTTGCGGAACAATGCTTGAATAATCACAAGTTGAATTGGTTTTCTATTCTACAAACACAATGCAAAAACAAGTAAAGGCAAGCCTAAAACGAAAGCAATTAAAGCTAAAACGCGAAAAAATGATAACGGGATCAAAACCCGTTCTTTAAAAAACTAAATTCTACAAAATTAACACTACAAATGCAAATTTATTTTTTAACAGTCCTAATTGATAAAAGAAAATAAAAAAAAAAGAATTATATTTTTTGACTTTTTAATAATTTTTTATGAATTAAAAACTAATTTACACTAAATAAAATATTAAAAATAGTAAACTAATTTAGAAAAATTTGAAAATTTTATGAAAAGTGCTTTGAACCGTGCTGAATTTAAGAAAAATAAAACTGAGTTACCAGCTTATTTGAATAAGGTGGTATTAAGCTAAATAGGCTAAAAAGGCTTAAATAATAAATTTTGCAAAGACTTAACGGAAAAGACCCAAGGGCAGTGTGGTAGCAAAGGGTGGTGTTAAACGTTTGGTTGAGTAGGGTTGAGGTCTCAGGTTCGAAACTGGGGCTTCCCCAACTCCCAAATGTTTTTTTTGCGAATTTTTTATGGAAAAGCTTTTTAAGACTAAACTGAGCAACTTTAAAAAAGACACTTTTTATAAAAACTTACAAATAAGCTGGAAAAAGCACTAAAAAGTTAATAGACTTGACTTTTTAACTAAATGACTATAAAGCTAAAACTCTTAAGCATTTTTGGAACTAAATAAGCTAATGGAAAACAAGATAAGAAAAAACAGGCCTACAGTTACACATAATAAGCAAATCTAAACACAACTAAAGCAAATCCAATAAGCCAATAAGCTCAGAATAGCAAATAAGCTTTTGGCTAAAAAATATTAACAAAACAGCCTAAGGGGGCACTTTCTAGCTTATTTTTAATCTAGAAAATGGATCCTTATGGCTTAGGGACTTATAAAACATTAAAGCTTATACAATAAGCTATCTAAATCAGCAATTAAAAAATATTTTGAAAATCAAATAAGCTAGGAAAAAGGCTTATGAAAAGGCTGATTACACTCAGTAGCTGCTGAGTTTTTTCAATTTTTTTTGAAAGGGCAAAGTTCAGCCCTATTTTTAAGCTAGAAAAATAAGTTCAATTTATGAAATAAGCTAAAACAGATGAAATCTAGACTATAAAGACCTTGTGCAAGAAATTTCAAACCCTAAATCCTACTTTAGCTAACCTAAATTTGAGATTGAAAAATGGACTTTTACTTTGAAAAAGACACTTGACTGTTTTATGCAAAAACTCAAATGACAAATGCACACTCAATACAACTAAATTCTACTGCATTTTAACATCAAAACAAAGCAAAAATTAACACCTACAAGCCACTTATTGAAATCTTAATCAAATAAGCTAAATCATAAAACAATATTACCACAGATTCAAAGTAGGAAATATAAATGCTTAAAACTAATTTCTAAAACATAAAAGCTTATAAAAAACTGACCTAAAGCTTTTCTAATAGCTTATCAAAGTTGGCTTAAGGACCAAAGTGAGGTCAAGCAGCATTAACCTTGGTTAATGCTGTTGTCCCAAATACCCCTTTAAGTTTCATAAAACCCTTTTTAAGCTAGATAAGATCTTAATTAAGCTATCTAAGTGAAAACAGATTAATATCTAGGCTTAGTAAAGATTATTAAGCAAAATCTAAGGAAAAGTAAGCACTATTCTATTAGCATTACTAATAGCCATGTGGGTAGTTCGGCCTAATTATTAAGACGCAGAATTTAAGAAAACACACTTATAAACAAACAAGAACTAAAACTAAACACAATAAGCTGTAATAGAACAGATTAAGCATAAATAAGCAACAATAAGAAAGCAATAAGCAGCAATAAGCAGAAAATAAGCAGAAACATGAATTAGCTAAAAATAGAGAAAGTACATGTACCTTTGTCCTGTGCTTAAACAAGGACTGAGCATGAAACTCCTAAAACTCTTTAAGGACTCAGCTTATTGTCAATAAGCTGAATCCAAACCCATAAGCTCATCCATTGCTAGCTTATCATCCATTAAGCTCAAATACTCAAAACTCAAACAACTCATATGAAGTTTAACCAGCTTGTACAAATAATCTTTTAAGGATTATTTGTACAAGTAAACACTTAAATGAGACTAAACAGCTTATAATTGCTTATAGGACAGACTTGTAAACAGAAATAAGCTTAATTGAATAAAGATTAAAAGAGACAGCTGTGCATAAACTTAAAACTGAAATTTGCATTAACTTAAAAAGATTACAAGGCTTTGAAAATAAAATGACAAAATTTAAATGACATAAAAACATTAAAAGTAAAATTATACTACTCCTAAATTACATTACACCAGATTCTTTTACTGTGTGAAAACACACACACTTTATAGCCATTCTTGGTGCTCTTGGCCATTTGAGTTGTGTTTCTTGTGTGAGAGCAATCCAACCTTCAATCCTAGCCCTCAACCCCATCTTGTGTTTCTTTAATTCAATCACAGCCTTTGAATTTGCCTCAATGAATCAAATCCCTTAGGATTGCCAAGGTGGTTTGTTTTCTAGCTGGGGGGTGGGGTTTAGGTTAAGGGGTGTGACCATAGTTTGTCAGTTTGCAGGGGAAGTGGGACATGGATGGTGAATAGTATTAATGGGGCTTTGGCGGGAAAAGGATTTATAAGTTTTGGGGGTAACGAGGTTAAGGGTGAAAGGTTAACGGTTGTTAGGATTAGGGACTAACGGTGCAAACCTTAGGGACTAGCTGTGTTAGTCCTTAAGGACTAACGGTGGAATGGATATGGGGGTTAAAGTTAGGGGTTAACGGGCTTATAGGTTAAGTGGGTTTGGGCTTATAATTGGGCCGGGTGATACATGGATTTGGATTAGGGCTTTTTTTATATTGTAAGACTTTTAGATAAAGTCTTAATGGGCTGACCCGACCCATTAAATGGGTGCGGGTTGGTCCATTTAAGATTTCTTTGTTTCGGCTTCGTCTTTGACTTTTGACTTTGTCGTGGTTGACTTTTTGGTTGACTTTGACTTTTTCATGCTCTTTCTATTCCCGTGCTCGGTTTTGTCCATTTTACTTTGTTTTTGTCCTTTTCCTGAATATCCGTTACCTGCACAACACAAATAGCAAAACAAACATATATTTGGCATTTCATGTATGTTTTTGGTCATTTAGGCTCGTTTTTATAAGTAAAAGGTATGTGTAATTAAGCACATACCAGTATGCTTGTGTTAAAACATGAAAAGAAGCCTAAAATGTTATTACAAGAAGCTTTACATTTTGCTTACCCCTATTTATGATACCTCAATACTTGCTTAAAATATGAGAAAAAGTTGCTTATACTTATATATGGTTGCACAATTGCTATTTGTCCATTGATTTTCATGTATACATGTTAATATAGAAAGAAGCTTAAAATGTGATGAACTAAGTAACAGTTCCTTCATAGTTGTTTTCGTACATTTATGTTAAGTCATGAAAGGAAAACAAAAATGTCATGATCTAAATGAGGGTCCCAAATTGTTTAATAACATGTTTGGTGACGATAACTGGAATGAGGGTTTTGGTACCACATCTGATAGACAACAGTATAGAAGGCGTTTTTTGTATAACCGATCGGGGTTTCCTCAGACTGACTTTAGGCATGGTTCAGTAAATGAGGGTTGGTATGTTCCTGCTGGTAATGTGGTTTTTAATACATCGGGTTACGTCGAGGGTGATGTCGTATTAGATTTTAAGGATTCCGCTATGCGTTTGTTATTTGAAAGAAAGAATTCTGAAAATGTCGACAACTTTAGACATAAAGGGCCATGATATTCACGTGATTATACTTATGAGTGCTTTTTCCGCCAATCAAGAAGTGTCGCAACATAAGGTATAAATGAATTCGACTATTATTTTGTGTCTATATGGAACTTTAATGTTTTTTAGAATCTAACAAATGTTGTTTTCTATATAGGTGAATCATCAAGAAGCGATTTGGTTGGGGAGAACGGTTATGCTCAATGGGCGATTCTGTTCAACCATTTGATTATGCTATACGGGATTGTCCGTCATCTTCTTTGGAGGGTTATTCTACGGATGGTCACTACGGCCTCAGGTGTTTTGTAAACAAGGGACATGTTATTTTAGATTTCAAAAATTATACCGTTCATTTGGCTTCTGCATCGGAGGTTCCTCTAGCTTGCAAAATGTAAACGGTATAGGGTTGTCAGCTGCCAGAAATGTTCGTCCACCTACTGTTAACCAAACTGGATGTTCTCTTTTTATGGATTCGAACTGCGTTAACAATAGTGGTATGCAAACATATTACCTACATTCATCTGTTATGCTATTCCATTTAGTTTCTTTTTTTTCTCATTTTGTGCATTTCTTGGTTTGTACAGGTCAAAATTGTCCCGACAACGTTAGCCGTAAGAGCGACAAAGATTGGCACAAGGTAAAAAACCATTTTCACACTTACTATTTGGTCATCACATTTTTTTTCTGTTTCAATATGTTCTGTTATGTTACGTTTCCAATCTCTAGATGTTCTTTTTTTAATGCTCAACTTACTAATTCCAGATGTATTGGTTTGTACAGGTCAAAATAGTCCCGCCAACATTGGCCATAAGTTCACAGGAATTGGGAACAGTATAGGTTCTAGGAGAAGTCATACTACGGACCGCAAGACATTGCCACATGTCCCTTCAGCATCCATTGTGGGGTCCATGAATGCTCAGCCTAAAGGTCAGAGGCTACTTTTACACTTACAATTGTTTTCCTTCTTTTAATGTCTTCTGGTATGTTATGTTGCTGATTTTTCATTTATTTTTAATATTCAAATTACTATTTGCAGGTATATCCTCATATTACATAGACATTGGAGATTGTGACTGTTCCTGTGAGCATTGTGATGCAAAATTTTGGTATGGGGAGCGACTGAAAGGATGTTCAACAGACCGAGAAGTATGCTACCATAATTGTTATTCGAGAGGGAAGGTTAGATTGGGAGCATGAGAAGATCTGTCACAATATATTAGGCAGCTGTACCAAAACCGGCGGTTTATGGAAAATATACGAGCATACAATCAAATGTTCAGCATGACTTCTTTTGGGGCACGTATTGACGATTCTATAAATAATGGCCGGGCTCCTTATGGTTTCAAAATTTCCGGGGAGGTTTACCATTAGATAGGTTCACTCTGCCCTACCAAAGGTGATCCACCTAGGTTTTTACAACTTTATATATATGATACAGAGAATGAAGTTGCCAATAGGATGCGACATTTTAGGGGAACCAGCTCTAGCAATTTGGATCCGGTTATAGTCCAAAGGTTGATTGGTTTTCTTGACGAGCACAACAAGTTGGTCAGACTCTTCTGGACAGCCAGGGATAAATGTGCATGCCAGTTTGTGCCTGACTTTAAGATTCGATTATACAGTGTCGTTGGTGCACGGGAATATGATTTACCTACTTCCCAAACACTCAGTGGTATTGTCTTTTAGAGTGGCCAAGATACTGAAACTGATTATGATGTTATTATTCAATCCAGGGGTGGTCCTCCTCAAAGAATAAACAAGTTATATCCTTCGTATATGTCACTGCAGGTTATTTGTTGATTGCTTATATTGGTCAACCAGGTTTGACACATAGATAAAAACAAAGCGAGTGGCTGAACGAAAAGGGATTGATGAATATGTTCTATAGTATCCTCTGGCAATGGAAAACGCTTAACCCTCTTATTTGTCATTCTATTTAGAGCGGTCGGATTATTTACAACAGCAATACGTTTAGTGTTTACTGTCGCATTGAACAAATTCGGATTGAACTACTAAAGAAGTGAATCAAAGTGAATACGAAAGGAAATATTTGTCGGTAATATGATTATTGTGTCCGTTTGAGTGTAGGGTATTTTATTTATCAAAGTTTTACTTTATATTTTGCCGTTTTATAAACCAAAAAACTACACAAACGGGCAGTGTACCCGATCAGATGTAGCATCGTTGGTAAGTAGGATGTCGATCACTAAGAGCGAGAGTATTAATTCTTAGTTCTATCAGTATTGTACTTTATCTATGTTAGATCTAATCTATGTTAATTCTAAGTTAAACCTATGCTAAACCTAATTCTAATGGATAAGGGGGTTTTCAGCCTGAGAGACTAGCACAGGTTTGGTGGTGACTTAAATCTACTTCTGCTATTGAAACACATGCAAGACAATAATCAAAAGATAGAAGAGAGGCCAAGCCAATTATAAAGAAACTGTATTAACCATGATTAATCAAATAAAAAAAACGATGGTTTGTTCATTTATGTGTAATAAATACTTTTATTTGAGGGTTATATCTTTCCTAGATTTAGGCGGTACTTCTTCCTAAAACCTAGACACGTTGAATTATGTCACAATTAAACGCATCCGCATAAAGTATTTTCTTTGCTGATTATAATCTTATCTAGGAATTAATAAAGGAGATCTTATTAAAACCTAAATCCCCTCGGGGGACTTTCACCACACACTCCTTAACGGCTCTTTATATTCTAAGTAGTCCCTGCTGACCTTTACCAAGGAAATCAGAATGTTATTTGTTTATCCCAGGTCACCTGCTAGTCCAACTTGTTCACTAAACCAATGGTAAAGATAGGTTAATATTTGTGATCCTATGATTCTATATATATAAATCGCAATATGGAGAGCCATCCCGGTATCTAGCTAACTTGGTCGGTATCACTAGACCCAGTTGAATGATAGGTCGCATATTTAAGCACATAGAAACAAGTATGAATTGATAAAACATAAACAGCAATCAAATGATAAATTAAAGCAAAATCGATATAAACAACACCAAACATTATATTAATCATACTCCATGGCTAATACCAAGTGTATTTAGTCCCCAACCATTGGAATGGATACAAGCCATTAATAAATGAACAACCAAGAACCCTAACCGAGTTTAAATGACTGATACAAAAAATTGAACACTTAATAAGAGTATAAAGAATTACAAGTATGTGTTCCGTAATGGAATTAAAGCGCTTGGAGACCTTCTTTTTTGCTCTTCTTGTCTTTTGAAAATCTACTTTTGTGGTAAATGGTATCGTAAAAATATGAATCCCGCAACATCTAAAACACTCTTTTTTAAGGCTCTTCTATTTATAGTCTCTCGAAAATTCAATCGATGCGCCTATTGGTGTGAGGTCAATACGGAAAAATAAGGGTTTCTTCTTGGAGTAGTACATGTTCAATGAATCTTTCACTTTCAAGAATATTAATTAGCTCAATATCGGATACACAAACGTATATTGGTTTTCTGGATAACGGCTATACCTTTTTAATATTCTTCGTGGTTTCTTGTGAAGTCATGCACATAATACGTCGTATCCTCTCCTTGATGGATACGCGTATAGAAATTCAAAGTCAATATTCTTTAAGATTTCTTCTTCGATAAAGCACCAGATTAATGCGTGCACGCTTTTGTCTAATATATTCCCACAAAGTAAACCTATTCCCGGGGGGGTGCGGCATCATCGCCTATTCCGCCCACTTCGCCTCTGCCTCTCCTCCCATGACCTAACGTACCCTCTGCCCTCCCTTCCATAAGACATTACTACTAAGCAAATCTCTCAAATATAAACGATAAGTACCACGTTCATCTTTGCAATAATTTTTATACTACAAAAGGTACTCCACCTGGGCTACAGGTGAAGCTCACTCCGAGCCGATAAATTTTCTTACCGCTCACAACAACGTCTCCTCACACAGAGTGCAATACCCTCCAACATGTCCACCAGAAGAGCTGTACAACATTTATGAACAGTACTCCAACCCGTCGTATAAGGGATTTATTTTACCTTTAAAAGGCCACTCATTTGTTCAATTACTATACACAACCACGACTATACCACATGGAAATAGGAAACTAAAAAACTCCACTCAACGACTCAAATATTCCGCTACAAGTACCAGATCTAAGTTTGTTAACATTTAACTCATTTGCAATAAGTTGCTCGGCATCCGTGACGAGTAATTCAATCATAAATGTGCCCCCTTGGCAAGGGATACAACATCTTCCACCACTAAAGCTAAGGAGTAACAAGTTTATAAAGGTAAATTGGGGTTTTAGGCTTAAAGGGATTGATCACTCTTTCTAATCTCCATCGATACCAATATTCCAAAAAAGGCGACAAACCACACATACAAATCCATAATGATGGAATATACACACATGGTTGCATTCATTCCTTAACTCGAATAAGCTAAAAATTATAGGACTAGTAGTCATTTATACAAAATCAAAAACCACAATGGCGACAAACCACATAGTACACAGTCGATAACGATGGAAATAGACCATAGGATGATTGCATCCAATTCCCTCATCTGTCAAGTAAAACCAAGGGTTAGGGAGCGGAAAGAGTGATATAGGTGTAGGTATCATCTAAATCTTATCACAACCAAAAGTAATAAAACCAAAACAAAGGCGGAGACAAAATCACACATACATGGCCGTAACGACGGAATAGACATATGTGATTGCTCGCATCCTCATTCGAGTAAGATCTAAGGTTAGGGATTAGGAAAGGAAAAATAATTGTTGTTAAATAAAAAGAACAAAATAAATAGATTAAGTGCAAACAAATAAGGTATAGTGTTGCTAGCACTTTCCCGATTGTGCCCATGAAAAAGATACATAAATATAGACATAAGCATCTTGATCATAGATCAACAAAAACAACCTTAGGTTTCGTTTATTTTTTTGTAAGAAGAACTTTTCCCCTCTTTTATCTAGCAAACCTTTGCACGCGGGCAGAGGTTTTTTTTTTTTTTTGTAGACATAAGTGCTACAAAGCACTTCTAACATCTTCAACATTTCACACATAAACTTTCACTTATTCCCATTTATTCTCACTTCTTCAACACTCACCTCCCACCACCACCTTTAATATTCGTTTGTTTTTTATGTTTCTTTACGTTTTTATATCATATATATATATATATATATATATATATATATATATATATATATATACACGGAAAAAGAGGAGAAAATACAATTCGTCCTAGGGTAATAGGAGAAGCCGACAAAAGTAATATAAAAAAAGGAGCTCAGCCACACTGGGAATTAAGGGTAAGCTTGGTTCCGAAACCGCACCGAACCGACCCAGAACCGAGAGAACCGAGAACCGAAAAACATATATTTTAGGAACCAAAAACTGGATCGAAGAGCATGTTTCGGTTCTGCTTCAGTTCTCGGGTCCGATTCGGGTATTTTGGTTCTACCCGATTGGAACCGGTAATTTCTAAAAAACATCCAAAAACTCAATATTCTTTATGTATTTCACACATCTACGTACCTTATGATACGCGCATGAGATCGAAGATGAAGTCCACAGAAGAACAACCATTGTCTTATGCATACATTCACGTTTCATATTAAAGTAGTTATTTCCATGCATGTATGAGCTAGTTACATGCATTGTTTTAGGAAGTCAGTAGTCCATGTTCACTTTTATATCCTTATCTTTAGGAGGACACTAAGTCTAATGTATTCTATATATAATACGTACGCAAGTTCAAATTAAGTAATGAATGAAAAGAAAAGTCTTTAGTTTCTCTCTATTGTTTTTGAAGTCTTGCCCGCTCAAAGGGCCTTATCAGTTTCTTATCTTGTTCTTAGGAGATTGACCATTTTATAATCGGTTTATAACACCTTACCTGATACCGGGATGCTAATCTTTGAATTATGTGTTAATGTAATTGTTATGAAGAAATATAAACATAAAGTTGCAACAAGGATGTAACCATAGTACCGTGTTAAACTATTAAAATCACGATGAATGTTTGAAGTATCACGTAAAAAAACTAAACATCTCATAAAAATCCTATATATTTGAAAGTCAGCCGGTTCTTTAGTTCCAGAACCGAGAACCGCTGTTCCGAACCGAACCAAACTGAGAACCAAAATTTGAAATATTAAGGAACCGAGAACCGAACCGCGGTTCTAAAATTCGGTTCAGGTTGAGTCGGTTCTGGTTCGGTTCTCGTTTTTGGTTCAGTTCTCGGTCCATTTGCTCACCCCTACTGGGAATGAATTGGTTTCAAGGAGCCGACACAAAGTGATACAGGAGCAGCAGACTTGGGGATTTGTTTCATTCAATAAAAAGGTTGGCAGAAACAAAAGAATTCGGTTTAAACTTTTATCATTTTATTAGCATGTCAAACCTTTGTTTAATCCTTGCTATGTTTATTCCTTTTATCATGCTCGGCTAAATTTATAATATTTTCTTAGAGTAGATGAACCCTAAATAATGGATAACGTGTTTTGGTGATTTAATTAGTGGTTATATGGATGATTATTGAGTTTAATAAAGAACCATATGTGTTTGATTATGATTATTATTGTTTCTTATCGTGGGTATTGTATGCATATTATGATGACAATCCGTATGTGTATGATATTTATTCTTAATTATCTGATCAATTATATAATTAGGGCTTGAGACTAGACATGGTAATAGGGTTTGAAACATTAATTTATCTAAAATGAACATATGTGCATGATTACAAGTAGTGACAACTATTGCTATCATTATATGTTTTTCACCCTAAAACACATTCCATTAAATCTCATTAATCAGTTGAATAGGCTTAATGCATGACTTGCGGTGGTTGTCGCGAAGACATTCGGATTAGCTTTCCAATAGTTGTAGGTTTAGACAAGTCGACAGAGGATTCTTTTCTACATTAGCAATCACCATATAATATAATCTTATCTTTTGATTAATCAAATCGTTATCCAAAGTCTAGGGGGAATCGAGTCTAGGTGAATACATTTTTAATCAATTGTTTGCAACTCCATTTCTTTTGTCGCTTTTATTTGTTATTTAGATTTTAAATCTTTCTTCAAGTAGCTTATACTTTATCTTATAAGCAAAACAACTCCCACCTTATAGTTTTATTATTAATTAGTTTAACTAGCATTCAAGATCTATAATTCAAAACAATCATACCGTCTTGGGATACGACTCTCGGTTCTTACCATTGCTATACTAGCATACGATAGGTGCACTTGCCTACGTGTGTATTAGTTTAACATTTTGGTAAAATCTAGATATAAATTATATAACTCGAAAAATACACATCAGTGATGTAATTGAAGTGAAAATTGATTTATCGAATCTTAAGTAAGTAGTGTGATTTTGTTGTGGATTGTTGTTGTTGTTTAAAGTACTTGATGTTTCTTGGTTTTGAAGTTAAGGACTAACGGTGTTATGATGTTTAATTTTAATGTATTAACGATTGTTAAGTAAGTCTCTCCCACCAAATCGCTACTTGAAACTTGTTAGAGACGAATCGCTACGTGAAGTATTGAATCAAACCGCGACTAAGTGTGGATCAAACCGCTAAATACCTTTTATTAAGCATATAGATCTTGATTGATGACTAATGTGTGTAAATCAAGGTGTATTAGTGTGTGTGTTTAGAGAGAGAATTTCTTAAACTTGCCTTTTGATTAAATGAAATTGTTACACTTAACTTTGGCATAAATACTATTTATACCCCTTGGTTAACTATCCTTAATGAACTTTTCTAACTTAACACTTCTAGTCCCTGTACTTATTAAAGTACTTACAAGTAGATCATTTCTCTATTTCTAACATTCTCCCCCTAAATGATCTACTTGGGAACTATCCTTATTGTGTTTTTGATGACGACTTCTTTCTTATGCTTGAACACTTTATTCTGAAGTAGTCAGTCATTTTTTCTTTTCCTTTGAAGCTCGAAAATGCTGAGAATTCTTTATGAAAGCTGAGGATGACCTTGTAACATATCTCTCCAGATATAATTTTCTTCCCCTGTATGATAGGATAGATCTCTTTATCTCTGAAGATATCAACTCCACTCTCGAATTCAAATCAGCATTCTCAAAAACTAACTTGATCTTCTTGTGAGTAACTTGAATCTTTAAAAAATCTTGTATGAAATATTTATCTTCGAACTAGATCTTGAATGTAGATTTCAATCACATAATGTTGCTGACGAAAGATCTTGAAACACGATGATATTGATTGAGTATTTCTTTGTAAAAGACTTAAACACTTGACTTTTCTCATGAATCTTCATACTCTTTAAGCTCCCCCTCAATCACATATCCATCTCTTGAATATTGAAGTAGTAAACTTTGATTGTCTGAAGACAATGTCGATATTCTTGAGAAGTAATTCAATCTTGATCGATCTTTGAAGTTAATGAAACACTACAGCTTTTTAAAAACACTTGATGAAGTAACCTCAATCTTGAATACGAATCTTATCTTCTTAATCAAACTACTTTTACCATAACGATTTCTTTGATTCAATTTCTTTGCTAGTATCTTGATTTGACCCATATATTCTTGCTTATATCTTCTCCCCTTTCATATACTTGAATTGACCTTACATTTCTCCCCAAATATACTAATATCTTATCTCTCTTATATTAGGCCAATACTGAGCTTATATTTTCTCCCCCTCATGATGATTATGATTCATCGTGAGCATCATGACCATATAAGCTTCCAAATAAGCTTCGGGTGAAGAATATCCTTTGAAGTCCATGAAATTAAAATTAAAATCTTTTCTTTTCTCTCTAAAAATCAAACATTCTTCCCATTTTAAACAAACATACTCCCCCAAAATAACCCATAAGCTCCCTCAAACCAACAAACTAGATTGCTATCATTCTCGTAAAGGTTGAAAGGTAACTTTTGTAACATCCGAGAATTTTCGAAAATTTCGAATGACGATTTTACCCTTTGACTTTTTGGGTCTGACTTGACTTTTTGACTTTTGGTCTTTTATTGTCTCGTAAAAACAATTACCGCGTGACCGGTAAAATTTTCGTAACATATTTCAAATAATAAATCATGTTTATTATTATACTTCCCAAGTGGATGTTATTTTTAATTTATTTGGCTTGAAAACGAAAAAGATATATATTAATTAATAGTTGACGTATCAAAAACGAACCACTAAATCATGTTTTCACAACTCGGACTCTAAAGCAATTTGATGTAAAACGACATTCCTGACAACTTTTCAGTTTTGACCGAGACCCGAAAACAGTCAGAAAGTGACTGAAATGCCCTCGCAAGATTTAGAAACGAGAAAATAATTAAATTATATTTAATTAACACTTTTATTAAATAAAAATATTTAATAAATTAGTCATCATGTTATTCGAAAACGTTTGTTGATAACGCGAATATACGGGTTAGAAATTTATTTTTATTTTTACTTTCGGACCAGACATAACCGGGTTTTCCAAATGAATAACAAATATTTTTATAAATGTTATAAAAATATTCATGAAATATTATCAAGTAAATACTCATTTTTATCAGAAAATTTTGGAAAACAATGGCGCAAGTTTCGTATTTTGAATCGTCCGATAAGTGGCTCAAACGAGTCCCGAACCAATATTTTATAAAAGTTTCTCAACAATTACACGTTTGGTCCCTGGGAAATATTACACTCTTAACCCTAGACTATTGTAACTTGCCATTTTTTTATATAACTTTTATATATATATAAAATTTATACACATTTTCATTCATTTACAAAAATTATAAACACACACACTCTCCTTCTCTTCTCTCCCATGTCCGGCAGCCCCTCCTCCGGCCAGCCACCACCGCCGACCACCAGGCCGCCGCCGCCGAAAAACTTTTCCGGCGGACTTTTTCGGCCGACTCCAAAAATACTCCTCGTCACCCGATCTATCCGATCCCCACACTCACTCGCCCCCACTCGCGCCTCCACCACCCCAGCAGCCACAGTCGCGGCTCAAACACAGCGAACACCACCACCTCCATCATCATCATCACCACGACAGCCCCCCTGCTGCTACTCCACGACGACCACCACCACAGCACCATAAAAGGGTGCGTTTGGTTTTGTTTCATAAGAAAAGGGTGGGTTCGGTTTGTTGTTTTTCTTTATTTTTTTTTTTTTTTTTTTTTTTTTGTTTTTTTTTTTTCTTTTCCAGCCAACAAGGTGCGTCGGGTTGCGGGTTAAAAACTAAGGGTGCATCGGGTTTAAGGATTGCAGGCATAGGGGCGTTTGGTTTTGTTAACAACCACAAGGGTGTTTGTTCGGTGGTTAATTGTAACAGCCAAGGGGTGTTTATTTCTGGGTTAAACCGCACCAAGGGTGCGTCGGGTCGGACGAGAACACCACGAGGGTGCGTTGGTTTGACAGGGTAACCACAAGGTGGTGTGTTTGGGTTCGGGTTAAACCCGAAAGGGTGCGTTTGTTAGTAATAAAATACCAAACACGCCCCTATGTGTATCCCGCTAAACCCAACCCGGCCCCGGCTGTCCCACAGCCCGACCCGACACCCCTTTCCCCTCGGCTGTTAATAAGCCGAACCAACAAACACCCCCGCTGCGAAACCCTCAACCAACCGCACCCTTTTTCGTGATGTTATAATAAACCACAACGCACCCCATTGGTGGCAGGTGGTGGGGGTGGCGTTGGTGGTGTTATGGTGGTGACGGGTTGGTGATGAATATGATGATGCTAAGATGATGATGATGACGACGATGGGGTGGCGGCGGCAGTGAGTGGCGGTGAGGATGGAGAGGTGGGGGTGGCGCGCGTGACGGAGAGTGACATACCCGGATCGAGAATAGATACGGAGGTGAGGATTGATGTTTTGAACTAGTGTGTCCGAGGAAAAGTCCGCCGAAAATTTTTTCGAACGGTGGCACCGCGACGGCGGCGGCGACGGCAGAAGCTCGCCGGAATTTATGGAGGGGAGAGAGTTATAAAGTTGTGTGTGTATATTTTTGAGATGAAATGAAAAAAATATATAAGTTTTATATATATATATATAAAAAACTTTAAAAATTAGTGTCAAGTGTTAAATAGTTTAGGGTAAATTTTGAATTATTATCCCAGGGACCAAAAGTGTAATTGTTGAGAACTTTTATAAAATATGGGTTCGGGACTTGTTTGAGTGACTTAACGAATGTTTCAAAATACGAAACTTGCGCCATTGTTTTCTAAATCATTTTTCTGATAAAAATGAGTATTTACTTGATAATGTTTCATAAATATTTTATAACATTTAATAAAATATCTGTTATTCATTTTTGTGAACTGGTTTCGTCTTGTTCGAAATAAAATTAGATTTCAACTCGAGTATTCTTCGCGTATCCGCAACGATTTAATTAAAATATTAACTAATTATTTAATAATTTTAATTAAATAAATACTGATAATTAAAAACAAATTTAATTTTTTTTGTGTGTCCAGCGTTGTGTATTGTTCGTTTAAATTTTGCCGGTGCTGTTTTGGCCCTTTTTTCGTCTTCTTTCCAGGTCCTCGGGCAAAATGAAAAGTTGTCAGGAATGTCGTTTCACATCGAATGCCTTTTAGGGTCCGAGCCGTGGAAAACGTGATTAGATGGGAGGTTTCTTGTAAAGTCAAAGCATAACCAAAAAGTCAAAGGTCTAAAAATAGCTTAACATAAAATCCAAAAATTTCGGATGATACATTTACAATTTATATTTTATTTAACCAATCCACCAAAGTCTTAACAACTTTAAAAACTAAATCTTTATCAACGTGTCGCGTTGACATAGCCATTCATCGGGAAACCCAAATTCATTATCCTAGGCTAGTGGGACTTAGCCGTTAAGATTAGCTGCAACTTCTTGATCGAGCCGCTTCGTCTTCCCCGTTCGTATTTGCATATAGATGCGAACTGTCAATCGTTCTGACATCATCGAGGTGAGTTTCATAGCCTCGCTTTTCAATCTTTTGAATGTTTATAAACCCCACGAGTAGGAAACGATGCTGTTTACATGCATTTACAGTTGATTACGAATTGGTTTCACATAACTCTTTTACATAGCACGCTATGGATATATTTAGCTTGACTTCATTTTAGGTCACAAATATATGTACTTTACTTTGAAAAATTTTACGGATTAGCTTAAGCGGATTGAACTGATTACAAAAATGGTACTTCACGCTGGTGTTCATTGGAAGGGGACAACCGCTAACGGGAGTACAATATTTTTACTTTATTTGCCCCGTGTGTTCTTGGCAGTGGCACCGGAACTCGGGAGTACAAATTTTTTACTTTACTGCCCGGGTGTTCTTGGAGGAGACACCGGTAACAGGAGTATATATTCTTTAAACTCACTCTTGCCCTGTGGTTTCTTGAGAGGACTCCTATGATGGGGTATATAAAGTATCTACGTCACAGGTAATCGGGGGCCGTCATGAACTGTAAAAATCCCTTTGAGAGTGGTGAGCGCGAATTTATAAATAGATCTATTCGTGTGTGGATCCCTATACGGTGATTAGCTATACGCCGGTAACGTAACGACATAGCGTGATGTCCACTAATTCGTATTATATACATAGGATCTATCTACGGCGGATTGACAATCTCCTGTTCGAGTTGGGATTAGCTATCACTATGTAAACTGAACTGTTATAACATGTCGAAATACGATTGTAGGGACTATACAGTGCCCCCCCACAAATACACATGAATTATTACTGCTATATTGGTGCCATTCGGTTTCATGAACTTAGAGTAAATGTAATCAATGTTTTAAACTACACAAGGACCAATTTACCAGTTCTCTGAATAACTTTGGCATACAATACTAAAACATTATGGGTACATTAAAATGAGTCGTGCCATATTTTATAAATCCTTCGGATTGTTACCATGATACTAGTGATGAAACAGTGGACAGAATGCATTCATTTGAAACTTACATTCATATTTAAACACCTAATGAAATCACCACTTTATGTATGACTTGTTTTAAGCATGCTTTTCTCAGGTGTATATAGATACTTGAGGCTTACATGAAGTGCATTGGAGTCTATAACATTCAAGTTTTTCACATGGTGATCAATTTGGGACAAATGTTATAATCAATTTCAAGAAAATCAATGAGATAATATTTCAAACTTATGAGCACCTATAGAGGTCTTAACTCTGCTCTACGCTTGAGTATTTAATGAAGTCGCACCCAAGTGGTATTCCGCTGCGTTGTGATTTTTTTGGGGGTGTTACAGATTGGTATCAGAGCACTGGTTATAGAGAACTAGGTTGCATATTTTACCCTAGACTATAACCGTTTTCACAAACATTGCATCACATCAAACATTTTCAAAGTGCATACACGCTACTTGCTTATGTGCTTACATTACGTGCTGCATTAAGTGCTTACGTGACATACATATATATAATATATATATGCTTGCATTCCTTTCGCGTATATCGTACGCTTATTTATATAAGAGTTATTATATAAATACCAGAATATTTTTAAGACATTGTGGGTTGCACAATGGTCTCATTCTACTCGTCAGACATTGTGAGTTGCGCAATGGTCTCACTTCGTTCTCAGACATTGTAAGTTAAACAATGGTCTCTAAGAATATTATTTTTCTTCATAGCTTTATACAATATCGTATTACGTGGAGACCGTCATAAATTTTTGTTTACATGGAATTATGTATGAATCTAAGTATTACAAGTCTTGTATGGGCGGGACTTGTAATAGGAGGATTTATATGATAATTGCTATGTTGACTGGTTCATCGAGACTTTTACCTTATTTACTCTAACCGAGTACTTATTAACTATCTTGAACACTATGTGATTTCCCTGATAGTTTTACTCCCTGTCTCCGAAGACGAGTTTTTGAACACTCGTCCCTTACTCATTAGAGCACATGCAGCGACATGTCAAGGTTATGTGAGTACGCGTATTACATCGGGAATTATTAAGTAGGATGATTTATAATCTCTTTATTTGAAAGGATTGGGACGCCTCTTCAGTTAAATAAAGAAATTGTAAATCCCCGAACCATAAGTTTATCATTTCTTACTTACATAAATTAGGACGCTCCTTTATGTAAGTAATGAATTGTAAATGAGTGGGCTTAATGGTATCCGATATGAGACGAGTATGAACTTGAACTCGATAATCACCGGAATTTGTTAGAAGGGTTTAGAAGCACAATCGTGCCTTACCACTCAGCAGAATCTTAAGACCTCGCTTGGAACTACCTTATCTCATTCTTGAGTTATTACTCTTGCCGTTGCCAATCCTCGCAATCATGAACTGTTCGTGGAACTAACAGACTTGTTACACACTTGAGTTAATGGAGTTGATTCGTCCTTAAACTAGCGACTGAGTACCATAATCCGCCGTCTATCGCATAAGCTCTCTCGCGAGCTCCTCTCATTTATTGAACTTTATTATGGGGATATTGTTTCTCGGAGGGTCCTCACCCTCTGCATCCCATCACCGTTTGTTATAGTTATCATCGTTATAGTTGCCGTGGTTGGGTCCTGGAGCGGTCCCGACTGATATACACCAATTGACTTCTTTACTAACTAAGTGCCAATAAACCCACCTTAAAACAAATAAGCATATGTCGAAATATATCAGTAGAATTACGCATTGCCGACAAATAGTATACCAATATAAGTCATGATACTAATTAGACACACGCCAAGTAAGTTTGGTGACTTACATCCATAAGAGCCATGTTTGGATAGTTGAATCATCGAACCCATTATTAGATAGACTCTAGAACCTTAAACGAAACATAACTCACGCGACTACACCTTCTTCTTGAGGTTTTCACTATAATGAGACCTTTCCCTGTAAAGCGGGTTATACTAGTCATAAGATCTGTAATGATATATTTTGAGATACCCATTATGATTGGAATTAAATATCCGAGGACAAACCCTAGCCAAAATTTTCTGGTTAGCATTAGAGAAATTGTAAAACACCGAAATATTGCTGAATAAAGTTATCAGCGCCTGGTTTAGTACGGTTATCAAAACCTAAGTCTTTTCTTGGATCACACAATCGGATACACGAATTGAATCTCGGACGAGCTTTCTAAAGGGTAGGTACTGAAACAATCGAGAATTTTCGAAATCTTTGAATGACGAATTTTTACACTTTGACATTTAGGGTCTGACTTGACTTATGACTTTTGACTTTTTTATTGTCTAATAAAAAAACAATTACCCGCGTGGCCGAGAGCGCGAATTTCGGAACATATTTCTAATAATAAATCATAATTATTATTAGATTTCTCCAGTGGAAGTTATTTTTAACTTATTTGGCTCGAAAACGAAAAAGATATATGTTATTTATAAGCTGACCTATCGACAACGAACTACTATAGTTAAGTCTGTTTATGTAACAGAATAGTAATAGTTATCTTAGAGATATCTTAGGAGATATCTTAGGAAAAGATATGTATTATCTTTTCACACGTTTGTAAAGCCCATTAGGGTTTCCTTGGTGTATAAAAGGAACCCTAAGGCACAATGTTATGTACGTGATTGAAATATCAATAGAAGCATTAGAGCTTAATAGAAATCAACAGCAAATTAGTTTTATTGTTCTTCTTAATTCTTGTGTTAAGATTCCGCATTAACACTTGATACTCATAGTCAGTGTCTCTCACATAGTTGATTTGGATTTATTCAAGTTAGCTATTGTCTTACAAAGGCTATATAGATCCTAAACCAAGGACCTACAAATGATTTGGAAAACAATGGCGCGAGTTTCGTGACTCGAATCAACCGTTAACTAGTTCAAACGAGTCCAGAACCGATAGTTATCAAAACTATGTTAAGAACTTACAAAATGAACCCTTATCTATTATGAACTTGCCATTTATTTTATAATTTTTATATATAAATAAAAGTTATAAAATTATAGTCATTTCCATCTCTAACAATACACACACACACACTTATTGTCTCTCTCTCCCTCCTCATGATTTCCGGCCGCTGGAAACCATCCAGCCGCCGTCGGCCACCAGGCTGTCGTTGCCGGAAAAGTTTTCCGACGGGTTTTCCGGCCGAAACATAAAGTGTTTCTCATCTCCGGATCTACCCGATCCCCACCACCACGTGCCTCCACGCCACCACCACCACTCAGCCGCCACTGCCCTCATCATCATCATCTTTGTTCCGCCATCTCCATCTCAGCCGCACCACCATAGGGTGCATTTGTTTTATTTTTGTTTTACACAAAAAGGAGGTGCGTTCGGTTTGGGTTATAACACAAAAAGGGGTGCGTTTGGTGGGTCTCAAACCAACCGGGTGTGTTGGGTTTCATAGTAACACCACAAGGGTGTTTGGTTGGCTGCGTGACACCAAAAAAATGGGTGCGTTGGTGTTGTTTTCAGCCGACGAGGGTGCGTTTGTTTGTGGGTTCATAACACCCGACGAGGGTGCGTTTGGTCCGGGTAAAAACACCAAGATAGGGTGTGTTGGTTTGGTTGGGCACCAGCAGGGGTGCGTTCGGTGTAAGTTTAGCACCAGTCAGGGTGCGTTAGGTTGCGGGTAAGTAGATTAGGGTGCGTCGGGTTTTCTAGTAGCACCAAAGCGGGTGTGTTTGGCTGTTCTTGACAGCCTAGGGTCCGTTTGGTTTTCTGGTTTGCACAAAAGGGGTGCGTTTGGCTTGGGTTTTAAATCGCACCACGGTGCGTTTGGTTTGCGTTTTATTATAACACCACAAAGGTGTGTTGGGTTGGCTGTGAACAGCCAATGGCGCGTTTGGTTGTAGTTAAAATAGGCATAGGGTGCGTTGGATTTAAAAAGAAGCACCGAGGGTGCGTTTGTTTGTTCGTCCAGCACCAATGGTGCATTTGGTTTGATAAAATACCAACAAGGGTACGTTTGTTTGTTATACTCAGCCATAGGGTGCGTTTGGTTTGGACAGAAGTTGCAAAAGGATGAGTTTGGATCGGGTTTTGCAATAAAAGGGGGGCGTTTGGTTGACTGAAATACAAATTAGGATGCGTTTGGGTTAGCAGATAGCTGAAAAGGGTGCGTTTGGCTGAAACAGAAAACATAA
>BQNB010011970.1:0-80202 GCA_026074375.1 Tanacetum coccineum
AACTGCAAGTTTAGCACCTTCTCCAATAATTCCTTGATCAGTGGGTACTTTTTCTCTACTAGCATATTAATCTCCATAGGTGTAGCATCCATAAACAGAGTGTGAACTCCATAATTTTCATGTAATTTCCATTTCAGCAATTTCCAATCCAGCTGATTCATCCATAATTCATCTTTTTCATCTAGGTTAAATAGCATCCTTAGATCTCCCCAAAGCAACAAATCATGTCCTTCAAGAGGATGATCTTGAAAGCTTTCCTGAACTAACCTGTATAGGACATTCATGTCTTGCCTGTCAAGTCTTCTTAAGAAGGCTTGCATGTCTCCATGATAGCTTGAACTTCCATCAGCTCTGGTTAATTTGTAAACATACATGTCTTTTGCATCTACATTTTCCAGCAACTTATATTCCTAATTTACAATAGGAAATCTTCTGGATAGTGGTTCATAGTTCACTTCACTGTCATCACCAAAAATTATCTTTAAGCTTAACCTGAGTTCTTCCTTCTCCTTCTCATACTCTGTTGCTTCTTCTTCTGTATCATTCTTTACAGATTTCCTTACTTTTGGTTTCTTGGGTGACTTTTGTGTTGCATATGATCCTGCAACTCTTTTCAATCTTTTACCTAACTCTTGAACTTCTTTCTCTGAATCCATTGGTGTAAAATCTTGATTCCTCTTTTGTTGTCTTTCATACAACTCATAGATTTCTTCATAAGTATTTCCTTTTAGCTGACTGTGTTTGTAACCACCTGTGTTCTTTAGATAAGTCATCATAAGATTCCTCAACTATGTTTTAGTAGGTGGTTTACTTCTGATCTCTGCAGCCCTTTGAGCAGCTCTAAACTTCCTTTATGCTGCTATTGTCTCTACCAAAATTTTTCTCTTTCTTCAATGTTAAACTACTCTTTCTCTCTTCCTATTGGAGCTTTATAGCAAACAAAGCATCAACATTAATTTTGGCTTGAATTTCATCAAACTCTTTAGTCAAAGCAGCATTAGTAGCTTCTTCTTATCTTTGTCTTTCTATTTAAGCTCTGTCCAACTCTGATAACTCTTCCTCATGCAATCTTTGAGCTAACTCTACATCACTTTCAATTTGAGCTAACCCTTGATCTCTGCTTTTTACTTTCTTTGGCTCTTCTTTAACCAATACACTCTTACCTTTGTCTTTTGGATCAATCTTTGGAAGAGGTTGAAGTGTAGTTATTGATCTGACAAGTCTGAAAGCTTCTTCTACATTTCTAAACTCAACCCCTTTCTCCTTAGCTTTAACTTCCTTCATCTTGATCAAAGTTTGAGCCATAGCCATAGTAACATCCTCATCACCAAAGACTGTTGTTGTTGTAGGAGGAGTAGATGGAGTAGCAGCAATAACTTCTGTCCTAGCAGTACTAACTTGATCAGTAGTACTAACATGTGAAGGTCTAATAGTTGTTATTTGTTTAGCATCAAGCACATCAAAATAACTATCTTTAAACATTGGATTAGTCTTGTCACTGCTCATCCCCTATTTCGATGCATCCTCACCCAAACTTATGTCAGTAAAGTCTCAACTCTGCCTTTAAACAATCTCCTCTTTATAGGTTGTGGGGTTCTTGACTTTCTCTTCTTTTCTAGCCTTTTGACCCTCAATTTCAATCTGTTGATCACCCTGTCTTGAGCAGTCTTTGCTTCCTCTAAGGCAAGAACCCTTTTGGTCAATAAGGTATAGGTTTCCATTAATTCCTTAATTAGTTCCATTCTACCCTCATCACTTCCAGGTGTGTTACCTCCTGAGAGAGGTGAATCATGAGGTATAGGTGGTACATTATCAGTCAATTCAAAATGATATTCCATACTGCCCTCCCCACTTCCAGATGTGTGACCTTCTAAGAAAGGTGGTTCATTAGGCTTTTCAAGCACTCTCTCAGACCTAGTCTGAGCAGGAGCACCCCCCATGGTATCTTGGCGCCTGGGACTGCCACCTGTATCCATTCCCTGAGGAATGTCAACATTAGGCATTGTCGTGGTCTGGGTCCTAATTATGTTATCACTGTCCTATGCTGCATCTAAGCTAGTAGCAGTAGTGATAGCCCTTTCCACACTGTCACCCCCTCCTTATGGACAGCATCATCTACTCCAAGGTCTTGAGGTATACTAGTTTAAAGTAACTGAGTGTCCTTGTTGGTTCTCATATGTTTTTGAGTCTTTCTTTTTCTTTGATATGTAGTTAGAGATTGGAGTATTTGCTCAATGTGAGCTTCAGATTGAGGTTCATGAAAAACTGGTGGAGGTGTTTCAAATTGAAGTGGTTATGTTTGAGGTTCAGAAACATTTGGTTATGAAGAAGAGGGTGTGGGTTGGGGTTCAGGGGGTATTGCTGAACCTTCACTCTCAGGTGCTTGGTTTTGCACCAACATGGAGTCAAAAAGTGAAGTAACTTTTCCTGAAAATTTGGTACTTTGCCTTGCCATATTTGAGAAAACCTTTTTACTATGTTTTGGTGTCTCATAAGTATCATTAAAAGGTTCTGGTAAATCTTTAAGCTGGTTATTCAAAAAGAGATGTAAAAACCTTAGATACATTAAACAACTAGAACATCCAAAAGGTTGTTGATTTCCCTGCACAAAAGTAAGAGAGTCAGTGTCTCTTGGGGACCCAAGCCACTACTGACTTGAGTCTGCCTTATGGATCTATATAATTTACTCTTTTTGAGACCCATGATCCACTATTGTCTTTTGAGACATTGTTTAAATCAATCATTTTATGTCTCCAAACACAACTTGCTAAGGCCTTAACAGCAGTGACCCCAGTTCCCTTAACAGAATAACTATTGTTTTCCCAGCAGTATTAACATTATTTACTCTGACAGTATTAACTTTTTCATTTGAAATCCTGGTTTGGTGCTGTTGATTTTTAAAAAGGCCTTCTAATAGGTGAATGAGACTTATGAAAAGCATTTGTTCTTAATTTTTGAAACATTCACTTTATTTGTATGGGTAGCAGTATTAACTGGTCTGAATGTACTAGTTGATGTTGTTGCTCTTAAAGAGCTTTGCTTGGCAGCACTAACTAGTACTCTTCCAAACCTTGTTAAGACTGCAGATGGAACAAATTTATTTTGATAATTTATTCTTTGAGCACTGTTCCAAATTGGTCTAATTTCCCTTTGGCCAGTATTCTTTCCCATATTTTTCAAAATAGACTTTTTAGGCATTCTCTTTTCATGAAAATCATAGTCTTTTATTAGATGGCTGTAACTGCCACAAACAAAATAGGCTTTCTTTGTAAACCCAAATCCTAACCCCAGTTTTTGAGTCATTTTCCCATTCCAATCTCTTCTATCTACCTTAGGATTTTGAGTGATTATCCTAGGTTTTTCAGCTTGTTTAGGTTTAACAGATTCATTCCTAGCATTAGTAAACTCAATCCTTTTAAAACTAGGTTTTTCTGTTGCTTGCAAATCATTAGATATAAAAATATCCTTATCATCATCACTAACCCAATCTTCAATGATAACTCCACTAGGCCTAACAGATTCAACTCTAGGCATTTCTACACTAGTATTGCTAGTTTGAGAGGTACTTGCTTCAACTTGAGACACACTAGCACTAGTCTTATTTGTTGTAGGCCTATAAACAGAATCATCCAATCCTGCAAAAGATAGGTCAGCTAGTGGAGGCATGTAGTTCCCAGTTAAAGGAGGAGGAACAACATGATATCCATTATCCTTTTTGAACCTATCATTTGTTTGATTGTCATCTCCATCACTTGAACGACTATCAAATACACTATTAAACAATTCACTACCACTTGAATCATTTTCATTTAATTGATCTCCATATCCTAGACCAGTTTTATCTTTAGCACTCAATTGACTATTGATCAGTTTATTTAAGTTTTTAGAAGATGTTTCAAACTGTTCTAGTTTAGCTTTCAAATCATCTTTTTCTCTTAAGGTTTCATCTAACTGATTTTTAAGTCTAGTGATAGCATTACTTTTGTCTTTTACTTCAAATTCTAAGACTGCAATCTTTTCTTCATAGAAAACTTCATTTTTTAATGAACAATTAATTGTGCCTCTATAGATTCTAGGCCTAACTGATAAGCTACAATTTCTAGATTAGCCTTACTAAGAGTTTGTCGCTATTCATCAAACTATTTTTGAAGTTTTTCATATGTTTTCACACTGTTTTTAGAATAAGATTGTACCTCTATGTCAGACCTTGAGGAGTTTGTAGTGTAGGCCATGAGAGCAAACTCTGTTGATTTATCTTGAGCTATATAACTCCAGTCATATCCAAGTCCATCTTGGACAATCAAAGCATTGTCCTGAACAACCAATGCATCAGAGGTCTTTACTGGTATAGTCCTTCTGGTGTTGTCCCTGTTCCTATACCCTGCATCTCTATTCATGTTCCCTTGATTTCTTGGTGCTCTACATTCCCTTGCAAAATGCCCCTTCTATGACAGTTAAAGTATTCAACCTTAGTTTTATCAAAACCTACAGGTTCTTTGCCATTGAAGATTAACTTTCTTCCCCTCTTCTTATAAAATCGCTTAACCCTCATAGAAAGCATGGCCACCTGCCATTTAAGATCCATTTCTTCCAAATCAACATGATCAATCTACTATAGGTCTTCATCATCCAGTTGTGGACTATTTGACTGATTAGCAAATAATGAGAACATTAGATCATCATTATATGATGATGAAGAGGCTTGCCCCTGAGAATTATGGTCTGATGCAGTAGAAACACCATTAGTAATATTAACTTCATTACTGCTGCTAGTGTCTTCTGTAGAGAGAAAGGCCACATTCTGAGAGTTTGAAGACGATCTAGAGGAACCTTTGATATCAACTTCAAACACTTTTAGGTTATTGTATAGATCATCAATTATCTCCAAATCATCTATACCATTCTTTGTTTCCTTTAATCAAGGCTACATTGTTCCATGATGAAGGTAGAGCTCTTAAAAATTTCTGTTTTGCATCTTCATTAGGAACAACTGCACCATAAACTTCTAGAAAGCTGATAAGTTTTTGAAACCTATCATATGCTTTATCTAAGCCTTCTGTGTTAGATACAGAATAGTTTTCAAATTGTTGCTTCAAAACAGTCTTCTACATCATCTTAGATTCAACATTGCCACCAAATCTGCTCTGATAAGCAGGCACAGAGAGTCTTTGCATCCTTTATTGCAAGGAACCTTAGCTGATACGTATTAGGAATAGCCAAAAGCAGAATGCTTTTAGCTTTTCTTTCTCTTTGTCTTTCTAATAGTGCTTGAGCAGTCTTTGGAGGTACTTCAGTTTCAACACCCTTTTCATCAGTTGTTACTTGTATAGGACTATCACCTTTCAAGATCACTTGCTACAAACTATAATATGTGTTAGTGAGATACTGTTCCATCCTCATGCTCCAAAGAGTATATTCACCCTTCTTGAGGATAGGAAGTTTTATAGTAGACACCATTTGAGGAGATTCTAATGGTGCTATTTGTGTTGCAGGTTCTTCACCAGACATTGTGTATTATAGGAAGAGATCTAGATTTGATAAAGTTTTTCTTATTTAGAGTTTCTTCACAAGCTCTGATACCACTTGTGATGTCCCAGATAAATAGATCTTCTTAGCTTGTTAAAGCTTAGTTAACTTGGATAAATCCAAACTAAATATATGAGAAACTATGATTATGAATACTACAAGTTATGCAGAATCTAACTTGTAATACAAAGAAGAACAAAGAATACTAAAAACTTTAGATATATTGATTGCAAATATTCTATCTCGGTTACAGAATAACTAACTATGAATTTATTATTCTAACTATGCCGTAGGGTTCCTTTTATACACCAAGGAAACCCTTATGGGCTTACAAAACGTATAAGATGATAATGCATATCTATTTCTAATATATCTCATGCATATCACTTTAGCAGTACTAACTATATAATACTAACAACACTAACTATTAACTAACAGCACTAACTATACTGGTAGTACTAACATTTGTATTGACAGTACTAACTAATATAACCAGCAGTACTAACTACTTAGTCTATTTCTTCAGTCTTTAGCAGCAGTATCAATCTTGAACTAGCAATAGTAAAGTAGTACTGGCAGTAGTAACTTAAAATTCTCAACACTTGGGATAAAACCAAGTGCTTGTTCTTGTTTTAGGCACAAATCATGAACCCTTCGCTTCTAAGTGTTTAAGTTTTTTTGTCTAATCTCTTATGTAGTTGTGATCCTCTATTTATAGGGGATATACTCAAACCCTGGTCAATGGAATTATGAGAGATTATAGGAGATATATCTCTTCCATTGTTAGCCGTGTTTTTATGTAAAGTGATGGTTATTATATATTCTCGAGCCTTGTATAGGAAAACGTAGTTTACGGGAATTCATTTAATGGTAATTGGGCCTAGGTGTTAGGTTAAAGCTATTATTTTAGTCTATTAAAGGCTTAAACGACCCAATAAGGAGTCCACACTCTTTTTTATATAAATACAACCCTCCTAGCATGTTAGGAGGGTGTTGCTTCTCATTTTCTCACAATAGAAGTTACCATTTTTCTTTCTTTTATTTCTCTCTCTAAGATTTTCCTTTTATTTTTGTGTCTTATGGTGATCAAATGATGGCCTAACATGTGATATCAAGAGCCAAAGAGTGTTTAGTGGTTGTTTCTAGCTTATTCAAACAGCTTATTTTGAGCTTCTTTGAATTCGTCCTTGTTTTTTTCAGACCGTAAGTTCTTTGATGATTTTTACCTATTTTTGACTTTAAACGTGTTGTTTTCGATGATCAAGTTGTACTTCTATCTTATTCGCACCTATTAGTAGCTTATTCAACCATCAAACATCGTATTTCATCATTAAATTTCTGGGTTTGATATGAATATTAGCGGTTTGTGTTTTAGTGTTTGAAGATAGCGGTTTGTGTAAATCATTGTTGCAGTTTGTGTTTTGATTCTTAATCGTGGTTTATGTTTAAGGGTTAGTCGCGGTTTGTGTAAGTTACAGGTTCAATACTTTCACGGTTTATTACATTTTTAGGAAATAAAACTATAGCCAAAATTTCTTTTGATCGCGGTTCGTGACAACTAAGGATCGCGGTTTGTGCAATACCTTTGGTCGCGGTTTGTGTTTGAATATGTCCGCGGTTTGTGCTTTATTAAATATCGTGGTTTATGACAAAACATTAGTCGCGGTTTGTGATAGAAGTTCATCGCAGTTTATGATAGTCTTTAGTCGCAGTTTATGACAAAACTTTAGTCGCGGTTTATGATAGAAGTTCATCGCGGTTTATGACAGTCTTTGGTCGCGGTTTATGGCATAACTTTAGTTGCGGTTTGTGATAGAAGTTCATCGCGGTTTATGACTTTCTTTGGTCGTGGTTTATGACAAAACCTTAGTCGCGGTTTATGACAGTCTTTGGTCGCGGTTTGTGTCATTGTACATAGAAATCCATTTTCGATTCAAGACAATTATAAGGACTTCTAATCATACTTGGACTTAAAAGACAATTAATTATACATCAACAAACCACAACAACAAACAATCATTAATTCACGATTTCTTCTTGATTTGTAAAATCCCGTAAAAGACTCACTTATTTTCTTGGTTTAACCATAGAATTGTAAAATCCCATGAATTAGCAATTCATTCTCATAATCACTAATCACTAAAACGATCCTTCTATATTATTTCACATCATTTTTTCAATGTCGACTCAACAAGACATTTATGTTGCTGGTTCCGAAAACTGTCCACCTATGCTTAACAAAGACAACTATGTCCATGGCCCTTTCTTCTTCTTCGTTATGCAAAGAGTAAACAAAATGGAAAGTTAATCTACAACTCCATTATGAATGGTCTATATGTTAGACGAATGATTCTTGAACCAGGTGATCCAGACCGTGAAGTTCCTGTTGCTGAAACTTTTCATGAGCAGACTGATGATGAACTAACTGAAAAGAAGCAAAGCAAATGGAAGCTGATGATCAAGCCATTTAGATTATTCTAATGGGTCTTCCTGAAGACATCTATGCTGTTGATAGTTGTGAAACTGCTTAGGTAATCTGGTTATGTGTTCAGTAAATGATGAAAGGTTCTGATATTGGGATTCAAGACAAAAAGGCTAAGTTTTTTAATGAATGGGAACGGTTTACTTCTACTGATGGAGAATCGATTGAGTCTTACTATCATTGTTTTTTGAAGCTAATGAATGATTTCAAAAGAAACAAAAACTTTCAAGGAAAGATTGCCAGCAATCTCAAGTTCCTAAACAACTTACAACCAGAATGGAGACGACATGTTACCATTGTTCACTAAACACAGGATTTGTATGAAGTAGACTACACTCAGTTGTATGATTTCTTGAAATACAATCAGGCAGAGGTAAATGAACTGAGGGCAGAACGACTAGCAAGAGCACATTATCCTTTGGCACTTATGGTAAATTCCAACAATCCTTACAATTAACTAGTGTTTCACTAAGATTAACCATCACAGATTACCTACATGCAACAACCACAACCCACCAACAATTTCATCCCACAACCTTCATTCAACACGAACTACATGTAACAACTAACGCTACATCCCAAAGACATTACAAATCCCACAACTATAATGAACATGGCACTTGTTCTAATGGCTAAGGCATTCAAACTAAACTACTTAACACCAACCAACAACAACCAGATAATTTCATCAAACCCTCATAATAGGTAGATTACACATCCATGTATGAATATAGGTCAAGACATATAGATGCAGATGATTAAAGGTAATGGTGGGAATCGGTTTAGACAGTATGTTGGGCAGAATGTAAGGAATTAGAATGGGTACAATGTAGAATAAAATGTCGGGAATCTGATTGTTCATAATACAGTTCAGAATCTGGGTGTTCAAAAAGTTGGAAATCAGAATGGGCTTATTGTTATTCCAGGAATTGCTAATCCGAATGCGAATCAGAATAGGAATGGTATAGTTATAGCATCACGGGCTGAAGGTAACGGTAATGGGAATAATGGAAATCAAATACGGTGTTACAACTACCGCGGATTGGGTCATCTTGCTAGGAACTGCACAGTCAGACCAAGGAGAAGGGATACTACTTATCTTTAGACTCAGTTGATAACGCTCCCGTCTATGAATCAGATGGATCAACTGAGGTACACCATTCTGAAAGCTATTATGATAATGATATATTCAATATGTTTACTCAAGATGGGCAGTATACTAAGCTACTCCAACCCATTCTTAAACCATACCATGTACAACAGAATGATAATAATGTTATTTCTACGGTTTCTAGTATGGGGCAAAGTAGGGGAATAGTATATCAAAATCCTGCTGCTAGTGAGGAAACACGTGCTTTATATGATTCATTATATAATAAGTTAGCCATTGAAGTTGAGAAAGTCAACATGGTCAATCACAAAATGAAAGAAACAAATGCTGAATTGACCACTGAGCCTGCTAGATATAAAAATCAAGAAAAGTGTTTTGAAATCAATCAAGAAAAATATGACAAACTTGAAAGGTGTTATCAAAAGTTTATTTATCAAGAGGAATGTCTTACTAAAAAGATAAATACACTTCAAAAGAAAAATCAACTATTTCTTTTCTTCAAGAAGAAAAAAAGAAGTTGAAGTCTGATTTCAAAATACGCCAAGACGAGCTTCTTGATAAAGAAATTAAACTTCATGTGGAGATCGTTTAAGCCCCATCTAGGATATGTTTTACAGATAAATAAATATGCGGCGGAATATAAAGAATAGTATATTATCAAACAAGGTTTTTATTCCATAAGTTTCCACCTTGCCCTAAATCTATACTTTGGGACTACTAACTAACTATTAACTATCTAGCTAACTAACTACTAACTATCGTGTATACACACACATTTTCTAGACTCTTATTAGGAGAGTTCTATATTTCTAGATGCACAAAACCATATGCCTGATATCTTTTTATATACTAGAGATATCTAGGTTTACAAAGGATAAGAACAAATTACAAAAGATTAGAACAAATAATATCTTCCTAACATATAATATTATCTTCTGTATCTTTATCTTCTTAAGGAGATCTTCTGAAATCTTCAAAATCTTCCATCTTTTGAATAATTCTTCTTTTGCATTTAAGTCATTTTGTTTCATTCTTTTATTCACTTTGTCTCATCAAATCAAGAATCCCAACAATCTTTTCCTATTTGATGATGACAAAACAAACAAAGTCATGTACAAACTTCATCATAAAGCCAAAGCTTCCCCTGAAATTGAGATGTGATCATCTCCTTGAATGAAATAAAAACTTCCCTTTTCCTTTGTAACCTACCATGTCACCACACATAATAAGATGTAAATCATATCTCTGTAATCTTCTTCCCCTTTTTGTCATAATCGAATAAGGGTCTTCTGAAGATATGCAACTTGGATCATAATAGCTACAAATCATATACCACAACTACTAATCCAGCCTTCTAATATTCAAATTGCCCACCATTACGCACAATAAGAAAAATGAATTTGAGTAGTAGAAATTTAAACTAACAGTAGTAATAAAGATCAGCAGTAGTAACAAAACACTTCTCCTTAAGTGGTGCATGAACATAACCTGATGGTTAATTTTTTTTGACAATAAGCTTCCCCTGAAAGCCATATGTTAACCATCTCTTGAATCTTCAATTCTGTAGGCTCTATGTAATGATTACTAATGAAGAAAACTAAGTATAACAAACTTGATACTAAAGTAGAATAACCCAAACTTGTGTCTTATATCTTGTACTATCCACATGACGTCAAACTTATAAATAAATCTGTAAAATATAAGTAGATCGCAACCTCTTTGTCAAAATCCTCATCTTCTATGAGAAACTGAGCACAACAACATAACTTCTTATAGTGATAGAAAATACCTATTGCTAAATTTGACAAGTCTTCGTCACAACATTGAAAACACAAACAAGTTACCTCCAAATGTTGTAAGCCATTTGAGATATGATAAGAATACGTACCCAAGTAATTCCACTTTACCTTTAAATAAGTGATAAACAATCGTCTTCATAACCAATTAATCCCTTAGATACCTATACGAGCCTTTGAAACTTTTAAGAACATTTAAAACATCTAAGAACCAAATAGTAGAATAAAAAACAAATAACCTTCAAAAACTGTTAGTTCTGTCCGAGATCCTTTTGTGTGTGTGTGTTGTTCGATATCGGGTTAAACTGGCAGTATTAACATTCTTCTTTGTCTGATATCTGACATAACTAGCAGTACTACGCGGCAGTATTAACATAAAGCTAATAGTATTAACTTTACTTGTAGCAGTATAAAGTATTCACGCAACAGTATTAACTTCCCTTTAATACTAGCAGTAGAAACTCTTTAAATCCGAGCAGTATTAACTGTAGTCATCAACCTAACAATAGAAACTGCTTAATGCCAGCTGCATAAACAGTTACTAGCAGCATAAACTATTCGATACTGGCAGTACTAATCCCACTAGCAGCACAAAGATATATATAAGCACTATTAAATGTATTCGAGCAGTACAAATGAATACCATAACTGCCAATGAGACCACGTCTAATAATCTATTAATAACTTCCAATAAACCAGGAAATAATTATAGTAACCAAAAACCAATCCCTAAAAATTAGAGATTTCATATTAGATCCATTCCCAAACACGCTTCAAGTCAAACATCATCTTTCTTTTATTATTATACCATAACCATGATCTCTTTATAATTATATCTTTATATCTGTTTGAAAACAGTAACCATGAAACCTTACGAATTCAAACATCTGTTGTGATAACTTTCATAACAATCAATTCGCCAAACCAAACCAATGTATTATGTGTTTCTTCATTTATTCAAACCCAAATCACACAACAAATACACATTCACAGCTAAACATGATCATCAGCAAACATCAAACCAAATAGCAGCACTAATATATAACCACTATTTAAGGATACTTTTTTTAAGTATCCAGACGACACCATTTTAGCGAGACTTTTTAGTGTCAGTAAACTGTCACTTTATGAGAAATCTTGGCAGTATTAAAAATTAACAAGTAATACTAACAAGATGTAGCTGAGATTGCTACGGCATTAGTATTAATACTATATCAAGACCATTAACACCATAAATCTTTACAATCCATAAGCATACTTTGTGTCAATTATTCTTAGTAACATTAGCATCAGATCCATGGATAAAAGAAACAACATCATCACAAAGTTTGAAACCCTTTAGCCGGCTGCTTCTTTGAACAATGACATACCTGCTGCTTCAAATCATACAATACCTACTATATCTGCTGCTTCTTATACCTTTTTCCTTCATAGAACCGATTCTAAAAACACCTTGTAAATCCTAGATCGAGAGCCACGAGGCTCTGATACCAATTGTGGAGATCGTTTAAGCCCCATCTAGGATATGTTTTATAGATGATATAAATAAGCAGCGGAATATAAAGAACAGTATATTATCAAACAAGGTTTTCATTTCATACGTTTCCACCTTGCCCCAAATCTATACTTTGGGACTACTAACTAACTATTAACTATCTAGCTAACTAACTACTAACTATCGTATATACACACATTTTCTAGACTCTCATTGGGAGAGTTCTATATTTCTGGATGCACAAAACCATATGCCTGATATCTCTTTATATACTAGAGATATCTAGGTTTATAAAGGATAAGAACAAATTACAAAAGATAAGAACAAATAATATCTTCCTAACATATAATATTATCTTATGTATCTTTATCTTCTTAAGGAGATCTTCCAAAATCTTCAAAATCTTTCATCTTTTGAAGAATTCTTCTTTTGCATTTAAGTCCTTTTGTTTCATTCTTTTATTCACTTTGTCTCATCAAATCAAGAATCCCAACACTTGAGAATAAGATAAAGGAATTAGATAACATTTTGGTAAAAACAAGTCAATCGGTTCAAACGATGCACATGCTTTCACCTAAGCCAGACTCGTTTTACCACACCAAACAGAAAATGGCTTTAGGTTATCAGAATCCTTTTTATCTCAAGCAAGCTCAGCAAAAACAACAAAGTGTGTAGAATGGCAAAGTTCTATTAGAAAAGCATGATCCTCTAGTTATGTATGGTTCTGAGGAGACACTGTAACTTGCTCAAGAGAGTCGCTTAAAATGAAACAATTGAACAAAGAAATAAAACTAGCAAATTATGCAAAGATTAATCATCTTTCAGGGGTTTTTGTTTCTCAAAAGGCCAAGTCACATGAAGAGTTATATTTTTCAAATATTTCCAAAACGGTCAGTGTTTCAAAATCAATTATTATACCAAATGAAGAGTTTTCAGATGATACTACTCTAAGTGTTGCACGAAAATTTCTAAATGAGGTAAAAAGTACCATTGTGACTCTTCAACGTGTTGTAAAACAAAATAAGACATTAGATATACACAATTAGTCATCTACGGCTCATCAAGAGATTCACAAAATTATAAAAGATGAGATTTTCCCTATCGTCAACCAAGTTGATGCTAGACTTCAAAATTTCGAAATACAATTTTTGAAGGAAGTAGCTAAATTTGTTCGAGACTTCAAATCTCTTGCAAAAGAAGCTGATGAATCTCTTGCTAAGCACAAGGATTTGAAATCTGAAATTGGCATCTCTTGAGAGCAGTTGTCAATCAAGATATTATGTATATTGTGCAAAGTAATTCTGTTGTAGACACATCAAATCTCTAAACTGATATTGATCGTATGAAAGAAAAACTTGAAAATTGCATTAATTAAAAAAGAAAAAGAATATGTTGTTCTTTGGAATAATTGGTACACAAAATGTGAAGAATGCAAATATGATAAGATTTCGTATGATAAAGCTTATAATGACATGTAACAAAAGTTCGAACGTTGCAAGCTCAGTTGGGAGATCTCAAGGGTAAGAGTAAGGATACTTTATGTGAATAAAATACCCTTGATCCTTTGTCTCAAAAACTAGAGAATGAGAATGTAGAATTAGAGTTTTAGGGTTTGAATTATCCTAAAGAAAATGCTCATCTTAAGACCACATACAAGAACTTGTTTGACTCTATCAATGTGACACAGGCTCAAACCAAAACTATAACTGACTCTTTGCAACAAAAGTTACATGATACGATTTATGAAATTGCTAAGCTAAGAGCCCAGTTATTTATAATGTTTCTGAACAAAAGGACATCACCAAAGGTATGAGTGTGAATACTAAGTTTGCAAATAAATCAACCAAGAGGAAGCCGTCTTTGCATTCTTTAAGAAACAATTTTTGGTATGAGACAACCAAATTTATTTCAATCTGAACGTCCAAAATTTTCAAAAAATTGGTGTTAGGAATTATATTTGAGTTGATAAGATAAAACACGAATGAAACAAGATGGAAACATAAGGACCAAAGTCGTCATTGTGGGATTCTACAAGATGTAGAAGAAAATAAAGATTTGGTCAAAAAGAGATAAAGATGAAGAGATAAAGATTTGGTCAAACTCATTAATATCTTTTAAATAGTTTTGATGTAAAGCCTTGACCAAGATTTGGTCAAAAAGAGATAAAGATGAAGAGATAAAGATTTGGTCAAACTCATTAATATCTTTTAAATAGTTTCCATGTAAAGCCTTGACTCCTTATGCTATAAAAGGAGGTCTAGGCATATTGTTTTAGTATCCAGAAAAGTGTGTGTTCTTAATGAGAGTCGACTAAAACAAAAACGTATGTGTGTACACGTTTAGTTAGTTAGCATACTTAGATAGTTAGTAGATGTGTTATAGTTACATTGAGAGTGGAAGTTTTTCCTACTGCTAGTTATTATACTATTGTTAGTTTAAGTTTCTACTCTCAAGTTCATTATCTTAAGGTCGTCATAGAGGTAATTTGATTATTAGACAGGCTGATTAGAAGTGTGATATTGATTTATCGTGGTCAAGTCAAATTGCTTAATTCCCCTATTTGATTTATGACAAAAAGGGAAGAAGACGTTAACAGGTACATTGAGCAACTTTATAATCCTTGGTGTGGCATGGTACAAAGGAAATCTACTTAATGGGAAGTTTTGTTTCATTCAAGGAGATGATTACATCTCAACGTAGGGAAGCTTTTGCATCCTCTATGCATCTGAAGTTTGTACATACTTTGTTTTGTAGTGTCATCATCAAATAGGGGAAGATTGTTGGGATTCTAGATTTGATGAGACAAAATAAATAAAAGAATGAAACATAAGGACTAAATCTAGCTGATTGGAATTCTACAAGCTGGTGAGAATATGGAAGATTTGGTCAAAGATATCCAAAAGAGTGAAAATCTCCTTAAAAGATAAAAGATAACAAAGATATTCTTAATGTTTAAAAGATTTTACACTTTTATATCTTTATGTTAACTTCCTTTGTTAGTAGTGGCTCTCTCTATAACAAGAGATCATAGACACATAGTTTTATCATCCAGAAAAGAGTGTGTGTGTGTGTGTGTGTGTGTGTGTACACAAAGAAAAATGTAGACGTCTATAGTGGTAAATTACCGCAAGTAATCAAAGTTTTCCTTGATCCCTGTTACTATTAGAGATAGGTAATTGTATTATTCTGATCATATTATTATTAGGTTGTGTGAAACGTTTCAAGATAAAAACCTTGTTTGATAATAGACTGTTCTTTTATTATCCGTGCATATTAGAATATCTGTAAAACATATCCTAGATTGGCTTAAATGATCTCCACAATTGGTATCAGATGCAGCTAGAAGAAGACAAAGTGTTGAAAATGTTCAAACTTACACCAGAAGAAGTAGATTAGTTAGTACTGTTGATGTTAGCACTGACAGTGAATTCGGTAGTACTGCTGGTGTAAAAGCAGAGAATAAAGGAAAAGCAATTATGCAAGAGTGTGAAGCCCCAAAGAACATCAAAAGAAGTTCAAGTTCAAATGAGTGTTTGATGAGGAATAGCTCAGAAAGAGGTTTGAAGATAAACAAGCAATTCAAGGCAGAACATCAACAAGAGAAGTCTGATTTTGAAATAGCCCTTGAATTGCAAAAGCAATTGGATGAAAGAGAAGAAGTTGTAGCTCAAGCTCATAATATTGATTGGAGTAATCCTGTTGTGCTAAGATATAATACACTTCAGAATAGACCTTTCTCTGTAGCTGAAGCAATGAAGAACATGTGTATATATTTGAAGAATCAGGGAGGATATAAGCTGAGTCATTTCAAATGAATGAGCTATAAAGATATTAGACCTATATTTGAAAGAGTATGGGATCAGAATCAAGATTTTGTACCTAAGGATTCTGATATTGAAAAGAAAGTAATGAAGAGATCTGGATTTGATCTTCAATAAGAATTTGTTAAAAAGGATGAAGCTTCAAGTTTTGTTCAAAAGCAACCAGCTAGAGGAAGTAGAAAGAAATCACTTGCTAGGAAAAGAGCAAGAGAAACTCTTAGTGAAGAAAGTGCTAAGAAACAGAAGCTAGAAGATGATACTGAGAAAGAAGAACTTCAAGTTTACTTGAACATTGTTCCAGAAGAAGAAAGTCTTAATATTGAATCATTGGCAACAAAGTATCCAATAGTTGACTAGGAGACACAGATTCTAGCAAATGATAAATACTATTATCAAATCAAAAGAGCAGATGGAAGTGTTAAACATTACAAGATATTTAGTGCAATGCTTTATGATTTTGATAGGCAAGATGTGATGGAATTGTACAGATTGGTCAAGGAAAGATTTCAGACAGCAAGTCCAGAAGGTTATGACTTATTGCTTTGGGGAGATCTGAAGACAATGATTGAACCAAATGAAGAAGATAAAATAAGACATCAACAAGACTGGAATCTAATAAACTAGAATTTACATAATTTTTGTGGAGTTCATGTGCTTTTAATGGATATTGGTTTTGTAATTCACATGATGGTAGAAAAGAAATATCCTCTGTTAGGAATAAATCTTCACAAGTTAGTACTTCTAGTTCAAGAACTTAATACTGCTCAAGATATAACTAACAGTACTAACTAGGTTTAGTAACTGCCCGAAAAAAGTGTTAGACTACCAGATACTGAACTTAATATTGCTAAAAGGCTCATACTACTGCATGAATACAACTGTTGAAGAGATAAAAGCGTGTTTTATGATATGTATGGAATGATTTAATGTATATCTTATATATTTAGAAGATATGTTGATATCTCATAGAAGTTTAGAAGATTTGTAGTTATCTTGTAAAGGACTCCTTGGTGTATAAAAGGAGATCCTAGGTTTTGGTTGTAAACACATCTCGATAGACACATTCATAGCTTCAAGGTTGTAAACCCTAGTACTAGACAGAGTACTCATATTATTCATCATAATAATATTGAAGCTTTTTGGTTATATTCATTGTTCATTCTACTGCATCACAGTTTACTATTACATTCATATTCTTCTAAGTACTAAAGAGTAGATTCCACATACTCTTAGTATCAACAAAGTTTCTAGCATAGTTGTCTTGAATCTATTCAATACAACTAACCCTTTAACAAGGTTGCCAAGATCTAGTTGGATCAACACTCTTACCTTTAAATTGTTGCAAAGATCAAAATGATAGAGTTTAATAAAAGTTAGATGTTAAAGCTAAGAGTAGTTGGATCCTTAGGGCCTCAAATAAAGGTTTAATTGTGGCTTTTCGCTCCCACCAGCTTAATAAACTATAAAATTGATAATAAATAAATAAAATTACTTTGGTTTTTGCGATTCTTAGTTTAATTCCCTTCGTAGAGATTCCTTCTGGTGAAAGTAAGGTACACATCAAGGTTCTATTAGTGTTGTGGGGAAATAGGCTACCGATTCCTGACGGTTCGCTCCCGTTGTCTAGGTAGTTAAAAGACCACAATACTTAAAATTTGGCTACTATAATAATAATATAATAATCTGAAGCCGAAATAAGACCACTGTTCCTTATCGGTTAGGACGCCCGATGTTGCAGTCGTTAAAAGATGGAAAGTAAAATATTAATAATGTAATGAAACTAAGCCAAAATAAACAACTGTTTTCTTGTCGGTTAACGCCGAATGTTGCAGTCGTTAAAGGGAGAAGTAATAAAAATAGTAATAATAATGATCCGAGACTGATAAAAGTTTATTGGCTCTATCGGTTAGGACGCCCGATGTGTCAGTCTTTAAAAAGGTCAAGGGAATACCCAAAGTAGAAATAAGACTACTAGCTTTGTTGGTTAGGACGCCCGATGTGTCAGTTGTTTAAAGGGCTGAGGGCTAATATTCCTTAATGATTAGTAATAAAGCCAGATTTTGACTCCGGGGTTATCTAAATAAAGCCTCCATCTCTGGACTCGTAGTTGAGTTATTTCGGATGAAATAAAAAAGATAATCCCTAAATCATACGAAATTAGAACCTTAATGTGGACCTTTCTCACCATATTTGTCCACTTTAGGAAAAGGATTTCAACTAATTAAAGGTCTAACCGGCACCTTTATATTAATAAGGACATAATTTATTTGTCATTAAAAATAAGAATAAAATCCTTAGAGGATTTAGGAAATAAGGGAGCAAAAAGTAGCTATGCTTACACAATTAGCATTTATGAGTAGTGTTAGCATCTATTCTACTGTGATTTCGTTTTAAGCTTAGTTTGCGAGGATATAGTGAATAATCAAGGATGAATCGATCGCCCATTCTTAAAGCCTTATTAAATAATTTGAATAAATTTTTCTTAGTTTTAATCTATTATTGAATAATTGGTTTAAAATGGGGCGCTTTCGAAATAAATATTTTGAACCTTCTAATGGACCTTTTCGTTCGTGTTTGATCTTTAAAGGGTTATTAGTCTTTATGGTCGAGATAAATTATTTTCTTTCGGGCGTGGTTTTAAAAAATATAAACATTCGCTGTGACCAACAATGCTTTAGTATGGCAGGATATTGACTGTGGCTAAAACACAATACATACAGTTATAACCCAGAAAACACTCTAATTGACTAAAAACCTCAAATAGCTTAAATATATTGCAATTATGTTTGTTTTTGTGTTTTTATTCTTCAGTACAAAGGATTGAAAACTGAATGCAAAAAACGAGACCTTTCGTTAAATTTGAAGACGTTTTACGCTTTTTTTTCGAGATCAAGACAAAGTCCTTTAATATTTCCCGAGCAGCCTTTAGAACAGTAACACAGATTTCGAGTCCGACGGTGCTTTTTATCTTTTAATTGGGCCGGCCCGACACATTATATGGGTCGGACCGACCCCATTATTGTTTATTAATAATTTGCCAATTGATTAAAATGTACCAAGCCCAAATGCAGGCCTAGCTGCTTGAAGTACAACTCAGCCTATAGCCATATCTAATGGACTCGGCCCATCAGTTCGAAGTAAAATCCCCGGCCCAGTAACTAAAGCCCAAGCATAATCTGAAGCCCAGGAATATTGAAAGCCCAATTTGTATCTGTTGACGCAAAAGTTTTTTTTTTTTTTTTATTAAAAAAAGATTGAGCAGCAGATATGGGGATCCCATCTTATCTACACTTATTTAATATATATTCGTTTTATTATTATTTTCTAGAGTACGTGGTAGCCTAGAATGTAGCAATCTTGGATCATTCCGTTTCTTCCTTTTATATTTTTCATTCGCATGTATTTTATACTTTGGTTTAGTCAGTAGATGGTAGGATAATTAGGAATTAAATCCTCTTATGTCTATTTAAATTCGAATGTAATATTTCATTTTTTTGATTCCGGTTTGTTGTTTGACGAATCAAAGGTTTTGATGAAGTTTTTTACAGGAAGTTTGGATCGTATTTGTTTTGATCGTTGTGGCGTATGCGGGTTGATGCATATTTGATTTTATTCTATTCGGATTAATCGGGATTAAGTTTATCCGTATGTTGCTTATCAGATTCTTATGATTTTGATTTTGGTTTCCCCTTTTACTAGCTTGTTTCGTGGTATAAAGTAGATTTAGTTCTAATCTGATTTGTGGTATTAGCTTATTTTTGGTTTTGTTTTGCTTATGTGGCGATCTGCTTATGGTTTCGATAGGAGTTTGCAGCTTATGTGGTTCGGATTTAGTATAGCCCTTTAGTTTCCCCTAATTTAAAGGATAGTTCTTGGTTAGCTGTTAGATTTATGTTTAGTCCTTTTTCGGCTAGTTAACTTGGCTATTTCAATTTTGGTTAGCTTATTTAGATTAGTTTCTTCATTTAGTTTTGGATATTTAGTTTTGGTTACAACTTGGCGAAATGGATTTTAATTCGTTTAAGCTTTGGATTGCTTATTACTAGGAAATATTGTTTTGAAAACTAGTTTAACAGTTTGGTAACAATTGTTTGAAATATTAAGTTTAGCTTATTTGCCCTTAGATATTTGGTTTTAAGTTTAGAAATTGCATATTTACTTTTTATGTTTCCCCCCCCCCCCCCAGCTATAAATAAGTCGATTTTAGAAGGTTTATGTCTGTTTTGACTTAACTTGCTGTATTATGTCTGAACCATTTTCCTGTTCTTGTTGATTGAGAGGGGTCTTAAGTTTAAAGGGGATTAAAAATATTTTTTTTCGGGCGTGTTTTATTTACATTGCATGTGGGACCAGCAATGGCTTAGTGTAGGGGAATTTGATGTGTGCTAAAACACACATCATTTATACCCCGTAAAACACTATTAATTGGACTAAAAATGCTAAAATATGGATAATTATCTTACAAATATGTTTCTTTGGTATTTTTATGTCTTGCAGATAAAAGGATTGAAAACTATGCAAAAACGGGAATATTCGGGTTCGTTTCTATCAAGAGTGCTTATTAATCATGATCAAGACAAAGTCGGAAAAATCTCCCGAGCATGCCTTGGAAAGAGCGCGTAATTTCGAGTCCAACGGTGCCCTCGAATCTTATTTGGTCAGCCTGTAACCCACTTAATAGGCCAAACCAGCCCAAGTTAGGCCCAACAAGCCTTTTTAAGCCCAACACAAAAATGATAAAATCAGATTTGAAGTAGAGATGGTGACGTCATTGTCACGTGCCTACAAATAAAATCATCTCCATCATGTGCCAACGCACTCAAAAGGAATAGACAAGTAAAATGAGGACACGTGGCGGGGCTTTTTTGTTATAAGATTTCAAATACAATGCAAAATGATCCAACAAACGAAATTCATGCGTACGATTTAAGCAGTATTAGAAAGCAACGTGGCCTCCATCCGTTGGCTGATTTTTTTGCTCTTTTTTAGCGATCCAGGGCTACTAGGAAGCAAGCCAATCATTGGCTAATTAATGAAGGCGGTTGGTAGGCGAAATTACAAAAATCACCCCTCACTTGGCTATATAATAACCCGCTCCCCTCAAGTTTTCAACATTAGGATTTAGTTTTATATATTTTTTCACTCTCTACATTTTAAAAGCTTATTATGTTAGGAGTTATTAGATTTTAGCTATTAGTTTAGGTTTATTTGTAAAAGCTTAATAGCTTATTAGACTCAGCTTATTGTAACTCTTGACTTATTAGAATGAAATGAAGTTGGGTTTATTTTTGGCTTATCGAGCTTAAGCTTTTCATCAGCTTGTTTACCAGCTAATTTAGAAACTAGTGTGAAGCCAAATAGGCTTTATCAAAAGCTCATTTGATTCATTCCTTATTTCTTTAATAAGCTTGGCTTAAATAAGCTCTCAAATAAGTTTAGGGATTCGGCTTATGTTAAATAAGTTTCATTGGGTTTGATCATCGAATAAACTGTTGGGGCTTGTTGTTTCTTTTCAGCTTTTATTCCTTGTTCGAATAAGCTGTTATAGCTTATTCGATTTGGGTATTTAGCTTAAATCGCAAAATATTTTAGCTTATTTCATTTTCATCTCTTTCTAGTCGATTAGCTTATTTTCTTTTTTAGACAAGTTGTTTTAGCTTATTTCGACTAGCTTAAAAATTGTTAATCTTGTTTCTCATTGTTAAATCTGATCTCATTCCTTATTGGTAGTATAAGCCCAATCTCGTAGATTATCCTTGGGCTTGCGTTTGGTTTGTGTAATTCATTATTGGGCTGCTATTTGCTATTGGACTGCGATTTGCTATTGGGTTGTGTTTGGTTTCTTTTGGGCCTGGAAGTTTAAAAGTAGACAGATTTAGTGATAATGGGAATTGAGTTGCAAATTTTTTGTAAACTGTTTTATATTAACAGTTTTTATGTTTTTGAATATTTTGTACCGGTCAACTCATGAGGCGTGGAGCTTAAAGGATTAATAAGTTAGATAGATTTTTTACATATTAAATCGTGGTATCTTTATTTGCGGCCTTTTCATAACGGTCCCATTTTTCTATCCTTGTTTAATTTATTATGTTAGACGTAGTATAAAAATGTTAACATAGCTTATTTGATCATTAGCATAGCGAGTAGTTAATTTTATCTTGTTAAGTAAATTGCTTGTTTAGTGAATTTATGGAATTTAATAAGCGTAATTAGTGAATTAATAATTTGCAGAAAAGTAATTAATTTAGTGTTTTATTGAGTCGAACGGAAAAACCGGTAAGATTAAGAAGGCACTTAAATTTAGTAATTAATTTTAGTTAATACAAATACTGTTCTAAAAACGATTATTTATATTTTTCGACCCTTGATGTTTTGATAATAAACAAAAAGGTACAAACGTTTACGAAAAAAATAAACGTATAAATTACTAACCGTAAAATTCCAGTTCTAAATTAATCATTTAAGGAATGGATAAACAAATTCATTAAACATGAATAGTGAATTAGAAAATATATTACTAACCTACATTTCTACAAAAGTGTTTATATAAAAATATAAAAACAAAATATTTATTAAATTTAAAAGAAATGTATTATTAAAATAATAAATTTGAAATCAGATTTTTCCCCAAAATGGAAGGTTCTAAAACAGATAACACATTCCTCATAAAAAAAAGACAAAAAGAAGCGGATATACGCGCCCCTTTATAGGCCTGGCGGCCCCCTAATATATTTGGGACCGCCGGGACCGCCGCCAGCACAACAGCTCTTTTTGTCTCCTATAAATACTGGGGCACCCCATCTGAAAAATAGAACCTCTTGCCATGAATTTTCTTAGATCTACTTTTCTCTCTTCTTTCTTTCTTTCTAAAACACATATCTTTATCAATAACATACCTTGATCTTGTTTCAAGTAATTAATTCTTTATTCCTCCCTTCTTCTTCTAATCAAGTGCAAGAGAAGAACAATCGAACTTCTACATACAATTGTTTATTAAGTGATCTCCTCTTCCTCTCAAGATCACAAGTCTTTATTATATTAACGTTCGTGTTGTTGTGTAAATGGATTGTGTGTTACATCCAATTGTGTAAATTGTGTATTTGTGATTTGGATTGTAGTCAATCGAAGAGTATATATCTTGTGAGTGTGTAAAGACTTAGTGAAGTCTTAGATTGGTTCTAGCTAAGATTAGGACTCGACATCTAGCTTAGTGTCGGAAAAGAAAGTAAGCGACGTGTAAACGGTTTTCTCCGCCTAAAGGGAGCTTTTTGACATAGTGAAATCTCGAGTGGATATCTCGGGGAGTGAGTAAGAACGAAGAGAGCTTCATAACAACCACTATAAATCCTTGGTGTCCTTGGTTTGATCGTTTTCTTTCTCTATCCTCTTACATTGTTTATTGTTTACTTAGTTCATTACATTAGATAGTTTAGTTGTGATTCATATTGTTGATTGATTGACATACAACTCGAATCAAAGCATTTTATAAGCAAAGTTTTAAAATGGTCAATTAACCGGTACACTATTCAACCCCCCCTTCTAGATTCCTACAATTGGTATCAGGAGCCAAGGTCACTCAAGATTTTTAAAATATATTGTATTTTAAAGCTTGATCGAATCTATGTTCCTGACAAATAACAGAAGGGCGATCTATGGCAAAGACCGCCACTTTTGAAAGTGATAAGTTTTATTTATTAAAAAAATGATTCAGACATATGTTTAAATCAAAAGAATCTAGATCTTTAGCATAGTTATTACCAATGTGATTTTCAACTTATTATTAAAATCCGAAAACCAAACTCGATGAGTTTCTCTTTTGAAAAACAAACTATATCTTTAAAAGAAGGCTTGCAAAAAATAATGAAGCCAAAATGGTTATTTACAATGCTTTGCCTAGAAAAGAATATGAACGAATTTTCATGTGTAATATGGCAAAAGAAATTTGGAAAACTTTGTTAATCACCCATCAAGGTAATAGCCAAGTCAAAGAAATAAGATCGACCTTTCGGTTCAACAATATGAACAATCGTCATTTCCGGAAGAACGATCTATAGATCGTGCTTTTGCTAGATTTAATACTATTATTACTAGTCTTAAAGCTCTTGATGAAGGTTATTCTAGTAAGAACTACGTAAGGAAGTTTCTTAAGGCTCTACATCCTAAATGGAGAGAAGGTCACGGCGATTAGAAAGTCGAAAAGACGTAACATCACTATCTCTTGATTAGCTCAATGGAAAAACCACAAAGTCCAGAGATAATCATCCAAGAAAAGAATTCTGAAATAGTCAAAGCAAAGTTGAAAGGAAATCTCTGCTTTAAAGCTAAGCAAGAACTAGTGATGTTGAGTCTCAACTTCCGGGAGTGAAAACGAAGAGTACGCCAGGGGGTAAGAGACCTTCAGAAGTTCTTAAGAGAAGAGTAATATTCTGAGACACCCTTGGAACATCAAAAAGACCTTCAAAGAAGCCGAGACATAAAAAACGGCAAAAGTGAAAAAGTGCTATAATGCTAAGATCCAAATCACTCTTATTGAGAATGTCCAAAGCCACCGAGAGACAAGAACCAAAGAGCATTGTTGAGGTTCCTTGGAGCGTAGTCCGTGATAAAGATGATAAAGATCCAAAGATGAAACAGTCTGGAGCGAGGCATCGAGCGCAGAGAGTGGAGGGGTGTAGTGGGTAGGATCGGGGGGCGGAGGGGTCGTTCATTACTTTCATGAGATAAAAACTCATCATTGGAGATTAAGCCTTTACAAAGAATATGATTAATTGTGGCAAAAGAGTGTTAAGAACGAGTGGAATCACGAAAGGAACGAAGAGTTAAAGAGCTATTAATAGAAGGAGGGGCTAGAAAATAGCATAGATAATTAAAAGATAAATTGTCCACACTCGAGAAAACAAGGAGTTGATATGATTGTGCAAAGTATCACACCGTAAAATTGAAAATGAAAAGCTCAAGAAGAATCTACGAGATTAAACAAATTGTGAAAAAGTACACATTGCATGAATGAAATGTTAAATAATCAAAAACCCACTGGTGGATAATTGTAGTGTTTAGGGTTTAATTCAATGAAGCATCATCTATGGACTAAGGAAATAAAAGATTAAATGCATAGAGGCAGGAGCGAGACGTCTTCTGATGGAGGTCCCATAAATATGGGTGGCCCCCTTAATGTTCAGGCGGCCCCCAAAATAAATATGGGACCGCCACCAGCAACGCCTGGTCTGGAAAAGTGTATTTTTTCAAAATCTATTGTGGGTCCTAAACCAAAACCAGAAGTGTAAAAACAAAGTTAAAATTCCTGTGGCTAGTGACAATGAAGTCAAACAATTTTATAAACCACTAACAAAGCCCGGAGTTGGATTTTCAAAAACCAATTTTAGATCAAAAACTCCACCTCCTAGAAGAGTCAATAATAATTATTCTCGTCCTAAAACACCGCAACCAAAAAGACATGTTGGTCGACAAAACCAACCTTATGGATTTCCCGTAAGTTCGGAACAACTTTCCCATGTCAAAGATACATACCATGAATGTGTCACTTCCTTCTCACCTCCCAACCAATTGCATCAAATCAAGGATGTTTGCACTAACACTTGGACCCAAGAATATTGGGGACCAAATGTTAGAGTTACGCTTATATAAATAGATTATGCCTTGGAGTCGACTTGGAGCCCGACGAATGGATCAAGGATAGTGTATGCTCCAAACACATGACGGGAAACCAAAAGCTCTTCTCCACTTACAAGGTATACAATGGAGGTAACGTCATTTTTGTAGTAACTTCGCGTAAACATTCATTGGCAAAGGACATTTCTAATGACTCTCTCAAAATAGATAAGTAGAACATGTTGATAATTTAGATTGTAACTGCTACTATAGGACAAATAAGTGATAATAAGTGTAGGGTAACTTTTTTCTAACATGATAGTGAAATCACTAAGGACGGTAAAGTCATAGGTAGAGGTATTAGGAAGAAAGGCTTGTATGTGATGAAATTAGGAAATAAGCCAAAAGATAAAATATGTCTTGCAACGATTGATGAAAACTCCACATTGTGGCATAGGAGATTAGGTCACGCTAATATGCGTCTCATTCAATCGTTAGCTTCTAAGAAATATTACAAACCTTACTAAGCTTAAGTTTGATCAGCATTTTTGTAATGCTTGCAAAATTGGAAAACAAGCTCACGTTAGTCACAAAGCTAAGAACATAGTCTCAATACTAATGCTAGAATTCATCCACATGATAGTTTTGGTCCATCCGCCTACGAGTACGGAGGAAAACCGTTACACCTTAGTCATAGTAGATGACTACTCTAGGTACACTTGGACTAGATTTCTTAAGGATAAAACCGAAGCTTTCGATCAATTCAAAATATTTAGTAAGAAAATCCAAAACCAATTAGGATGTACAATAGTGTCAATAAGAACCGACCACGATAGAGAATTTGATAATGAAGTGCAATTTGGAGAGTTTTGTAATGCCAATGGTATTACTCATAACTTGTCAGCTCGCACGCACTCTCAATCAAATTGCGTGGTTGAAGAGGAAAAATTGGACACTCAAGAAATGTAGCAGAACCATGTTAATCCAGCAATCGTTACCAACAAAAGTTTTCTTGGTGTAACATCGTAGATACTTCAACATACATTCTCAACCGAATCCTAATTAGAGCCATCCTAGGAAAAACACCTTATGATATCTTAAAGGAGGAAACCTACTCTTAAACTATTTTAGAGTGTTTGGAAGCAAGTGCTTCATTTTAAACACTAAAGACTACCTTACCAAGTTTGACCCAAAGTCATACGAAGGTGTCTTTTTTAAGTATACTAGCTAAATATAAAGCCTATACATCTTATAAACACCACTAGGAAAATCGAAGAATCACTCAACGTGACATTCGATGAAACCCTCCACCTCTAAGACACACCCTGTGGATGAAGACTTAGATGAAGATAAGGGAAATCGAAAGAAAAAAAAAAAAAAAAAACCTAAAAATGCTGTTTGAGGATGAACATTAGAGATTGACGATATTAGTCAATATTAAGAATCTAGGAACCTCCCTTAAAAATGTTATAGGCAAACTACACCAAAGAACCCTTAAGATCACAAGCCCAGAACCAAAGTAACTTCCTACTGTTTTAATATCAACTTATAGAAACTACGAATGTAAATGAACCCCTAGAGATGAAAGTTGGAATAGTCGCCATCAGAAGAAGTAAATCAATTCATTGCTAACGCGTTTAGGAGTTAAGTGTCCACAACCTAAGAATATTGACAATTATAGGACTAAGTGTGTGTTTAGGAAATAAGTTAGACGAAGAAACTGGGTAATGTTTCTGAAATAAGTGCAAAGTTATTTGCTCAAGGATACAACCAACAAGAGGCATCGATTATGAGGAACTTATGCCCCGGTTGCTAGACTTGAATCTATTAGAGATATTAGCCTATAGCTTACTCCTAATTTAAATTATTCCAAATGGATGTAAAAAGTGCATTCCTGAACAGTTTTATCAATGAGGAGGTATACGTGGCACAACCTTTGGGATTCATTGATTTTGAAAAACCAGATCATGTTTATAAACTAAAGAAAGCTTTATAGGTCCTTAAACATGCACCCAAAGCTTGGTATGATAGATTAAAAGCTTTCTTATTAAACATGAATAGAAAATGGAATGGTAATAACACTCTTTTACTAAGAAGAGAAAAGTGTCAAATCTCATCATTGTTCAAATATTTGTAGATGACATGTAATATTCTGGTTTGAACTTGTTTAGACATGGTATGAATTTGCCAAAATTCATGCATGAATGATTCCAAGAATGTGCATGATGGGTGAACGACTTACGTCCTTGATTACAAATTAAAACAATAAGGACTATATTCTTTATCAATCTAAGTATATTAAAGAAAATGCTTAAGAAAATTTGGTCCTAGAAGATTCTAAACCATGAAAAAGCCGTCATGTCCTCCGATACTAAACTCACGAAAGATGAGATGTGAGGTCGGTAGATAGTACAAGTATCGAGGCATGAATAGTAGTTATTATAGCTAACACAAGTAGGCCCGATATCATGTTTAGTGTGTGCCTTTGGCCTCTTTCCAAGAGGCCCAAACTCTCACATTGAAGCGGTTAAACGTATCTTTCCGAAACATTAAAGTCAGCTACGCCACTTCAGATTATGGTATCCTAAGAGGGAACCGGCATAGAACCGTATATATGCCGACTGTGATCATGTAGTAGATATGGACCGAAAGACACTACGTATTTGTACTTCGTGGGATGTTGTTGACATCTTAGTCCGGAAGAAAAAAAAAAAAAAAAAACAAACGCTCTTACTATATCCACTACCGCAGCCAATACTAGTGCCAAAAGGCATGTCAACAAGCACTATGGATGAAACAAGCTCTCATCGACACGACATTCGAACTTGAATGACGTTCCCATCAATGTGCGACAACAAAGCGCAATTGACATTAGCAAAAACCCGTGCACATTCTCGTACCAAACACATCGAATATACGTTCACCACTTTCTTCGCGATAAATTGTCTGAAAGGACAATCTTATCTTATAAGGTGTCGTCCGTCGACAACAATCCCGACCATCCTTACTAAACCCTTCACACACACCCAGAAATTTCTTGTTGACTTAACCGTGAATTGTTTAACTATCTACGTCCTTGGTTAGAAGGATGGAACACATTCCAGAAACCGTATGTGTCCGCTTTCCTTCTTCTAGTTTGGATTCATCCTGTTCTACTCCGTGTCGTGACAACTTGAATACTTCATCCGAAGTACTTTAAGCATTTTTAATTCGCGAAATGCAAATTAAAATGTCACTCCTCTTTGTTAAATTTTCGTTAAAAACTCAAATCAAAAACCCTTTACTGAGGGCGGCCCCTATATAGGCGCCCCCCAATATATTTGGGACCGCTAGGAGATCTGGACCGCCCATCATAACCATAATACAACACTTAAACAAAAGTCTTCAAACACAAAAACAAACACTCCATTTATCTGCTGCCATTGACGAACTTCGCACAAAACCCCAGACAAAACGCAAATCCAACCTTAAAACAGCAATTGAAGATCAAATCATCACCAATAATAAATCCTACATCATAAAGATCATCCAATTGTAAGTCCATTTCTGCGATTTTCTTTCAATTGAGTCCTAGGTTCATGATAACACAAAATTGAATATTGGGGGAATTTTGATTTTCTTTCAATTTTTACATTAAGACTACTAGTAACAAATATACAACTAATATGCTTTCCCGTAACATAAGAGTTTGTATACAGTATAAGATAAACAAAAATTAATTTTGAACGCAAAAACCAATTTTCTATTCAAATCACTCACGTTAGAACACAAAAATTGCTTGTTATGCATTGTCAATACAAACTTAAAAACGTTTCAAACACATGCATGAATGATCTCAATGAACAATCGAGATACATAACTCCATATGTATTTTTTTTGACTTGTTTGGCATGAAAACATCACAATAAGTAGCGCGTTTGGGTTAACTCTTATTTTATATTTAGGTCTGGTTTAATCGTTACTCCACATTTGTTGCATCTACACACACTAGGCACTAACTCAAAACATAAAAACAAGTATAAATGATTAATATATGGGCTTGTTCATGATCTTCTAGGTAACAATGCCTCGAGCAACCGGTCAAGATCCATCAAAAGACAAGAACTACATACCCTAATATCAAATATATTTAGTCAACCTTGCAAACACATTGGGACATCTGAAAAACAATATTTCTCATGAGGGAAGGTTGTAAGTCAAACTTCGAAAATATAAGTCATATTCGTGCTAAGTTTGAGTCAATCGGCTTTGATTGTTTGTTAGACATTAACGAACAAATTATACCTCTTTTGTCTGATTTTATTGTCAACTCACTTTTACCTATAATCCTAAGGGTCAATTTGTTTGTCACTTAGTCATTCATAAATAAAGATCATTCGCCCCTCAACTCTTGAGAGGAATTCGGTCAAATTCTAAAAATCCCATTCAAAGGTCAAGCCTCTACCACCGAAATGTGGTCTCTTGACCATTTGTCAGTAAGTGTTCCAAGTAGAGGTCTTTATAAAACCAAATCTCCATCTCCTAGAGTCAATAAGTCCCTTATCTAAGTTCCATGACAAGGTCAAGAGACTCGTACCAAAAACAAGAAAACCATTATCGTTGTAAAAATGAAAATGTTAACCTAAGAGAATTCAAACTCATATGAAACCTTGGTTGAGAGTATCGTGAAAATGCCATTTGGTCTATGAGGACATAAGATCATGTCTCCGCTTGTCTTTGTCAATGCTTTATTACATTGAGACATCTACTCCTTATAACCTAGCATTTTTCATTCTCAAAAGAATGGAAAAGACTCGATTCAAACCAAATGAACTCTTGCCTTATGGAATGCTCTTGACAAGGTTATCCAAACATGTCATGTCGTCTCTCCTGAGCTAGCCTTTGATCATTATCCCTCACACGATCGAGACATGCATCCGCTCGCTCCTCATTACGAGCGAAAGACACGAGCGGATCGGGGCAAGAAAAGACCTCGTGAGTCAAATGCTAGCTCCTCCTCCTCTTCCACTCTAAATCATCCATTGTCATCTCATCCATTGGATGATTCCATCGAGAAAAATGATGACGAATCTTTTCATCCCAATCCTTCCTCTCCGTCTCAAAACATTTCTTCCTCGTCAAATAATGTCTCTAGAGTCCATCAAAACCCTCCTCATGAAAGTAATTACTTAAACACTTATCTCTTTGAAACTGTTAATCGTCAAACTCAACAAAGAGATGCTCACTGGGAAGGGTTAAGGTCAATTGGACAAGCTCTTAAGAACATGATGGGTGAAAAACGAAAATGAACGTGTGGACACAACTACTATGACACTATTATTATTATTATTATCTCTCGTGTTTAATACATTATATTTCTCTATTATTAGGACTAGGAGTGGCAAATTTTAATTTGCATTTGACTTGGATAATCTTCTACATTCTATCATCTTTCTATGACTAGAAAATTTTATGATTATGACATGAGATGAAATGCTACTTGTAAAACCCATATTTAAGGTCACTACTTACTCTCAATTTATAACTATTCTCTGAATCTTAAATAATTCATTTTATTATTTCAGTCGGGTTTTATTAAAATCGTCACTTAAATTCTTTCTCGAATTTTATATTTTATTTTTAATTGTTTTCGATCGAGAAATCAACGAACTCCGTATTTTTAATTGTGAAAATTATTAAATTTTTATTTAATATATTTTTCATTTATTTATTATATAAATATATTTTATTCGTGCCGGGCCGAACCAAATTTAAAAATTTATGTTTTTATAAAATTTAACGAGTCGAGTTAAATTTTTAGAGTCGAGATTTAAATAATGTAGCGTTTAGCAAAAATTAGGCCGGAGCCCTCTCCCTTTTTTCCCCTCTTGTTTTCGGCAACAATAAGCCCAAACAATACACCCATATTTTTTTTATGTGTCAAGCCCACATTTATATTTTTATAAACTTCTTCATCTTTTTATAAAATCCAGGCCCAATACCATTTAGTTATAAACCCAACCCCCTCTTTTTTATAAGCCGAACAAACAACACACACACTCAGTTTATAAATTTGTTTCTCCCAGTTTTCTTCTTCTCTTCTTCTGTTCGAGCAAGAGCTCCACAAAACCACTAAATCCATCCTCAATTCTCCACCAAAACTACTCAATCATATACCAAATTACTTTTAAAAATACCCTTAATCTTTTCCCTCAAAAAAATTAAACATGCAAGATAATTTTATAAATCTATAATTTTTTTCTTAATTTGTGATTTTAGGATTTAATTGAATCAAAGTGTTAGATTATAGCAAAGGTTGATCAAGAAGGTTGTGTACAAGATTTGGTTGAACAAAAAATCGATTTATCGGATTGTTTGGGTTCCTTTTGTGGTTCGGCCAAGGGTATAAACCCCCAAGGGTTTACTGTTTTTGATCTTTCTTCTAATTGATTGTATTGTAAGTATTTTTCTAACCTTTTTGTTTTGATCATTATTGTATATATGCATGCATGCTTGAATCAATAGTTAGGAATCCATGGAATTGATGAGTTTTGATCTTAGAAGGTTTGAGAATGATTTCATAGGTTTAGTATGAGTTATAGGTTGGTCTAAGCATATTGAAAGTGTTTGTGGGGTAAAATAATAATGTATTAAAAGAGTTTTATAACCCTTAATTAGGGCAGAAAGTTTGGACTAAAAATCAGCGGGTTTAGTGTGTTGAGAACTAAGATTTTAGTGTCTAGAATGGTAGAGGTCGTTCCAATGATAGTTTTTGTATAAATTAGAGCTTCTAACTCTTAAAAACAAAAAAGTTATGGCCGATTCTAGTTAGGAAATGGTTTCGGCAATTTTCAGAAAATGACAGCTTTTATATCCGAATTTGGGTCAACTTTGCGACGTTATAATATTGGCCATGCCAAAATATTTTCTAGGTTTTCAGGACCCTAAAGTTATCTACTTCTAGTCTACTTTCAAACGAACTAGGCCTCGTCGATTTTTAGGATGTAAAAGTTAGTCAAAACCTTTGTACAAGATTAAGTGTTAAAACTGTGTAGGCTGTCCAGAAATTCGATTGTAAAGATGCTGTGAGCAGGCGGGTCAAAACTTAATATTTTTGGACGAAATTTAAACTGAAGATTGTACATAATATGTGGGAGCTACTGTATTTTTTTCAGATTTTTATAAAATTTTTAAGGGCACCTGCTGTTGCCAAACTTTTGATAACTTTCAGCAGGCCCTGTTTCGAGCTAGTTACGATAAGCTAGAGTTAACGAAAGGTAAAATTTACTTAGAACCTTTGGGGCAAGTGTGGTAGTAAGTTAAGATGTATATGAACCTGGAGAATGAGTATAAGCAAGTGTTGAGGTCATATGGTAAGTCGTTAAGCGGTAACTAGTTGCTAGTGAATCGACGAAATTTTCAGAAAATAAGTAACCAATGGAAATAATAAGTGAAGTATGGATTACATGGATTCCTAATGAACAAACTATCATGCATATAATATAATAAGTTGCATAATTTATGTAATTCGAATATTAATAATATATTATTAATATTAATAGGTCGTGGTTGATTTCCGGCGTTTTACCTTTTTGTGATTCTCGATTGGCGTTGCTTCTATTCATGGTGAGTTCATAGCCTCGCCTTTACAAATTTAAATATTTTGTTAAACCCCGCGAGGGAGATACATGCTAGTTTTATAAAACGAACACAAGTAGTTTTTCGGTATGCTGGACCCGATAAATTGATTAAATGCATGAGTACTTATTGCCAAAAGACCCCAATCGTGAACCGTTAATTGCTTATGATGGGCAGACGCTAATACAATTAATAGATCTATGGGCTTGACAACCCGGTTCGGTGTTTGGGGATGCATCCATTGTGGAACTCCCAATGTACGGACATATTTGTATTGAGATTTGAGTAAGTACGTGGCAATGTACCGAACTAACGGGGGCAAATGTTGATTATTATTATTATTCTTATGCACTATGTGCGGTCTAAATGTGTCGGTGTCACGAGCTCATTGCATTAGTAGCTAATAACTTGGTGTACAACAAGTTACTCGATGATTATAAGACTTGTGTTCAAATCTTTTATATTCATATAAACTCTATGGATTCACTCAACGTTTCGTTGACTTTTTAGCATGTTTTATCTCAGGTAATCAAGGTTGAAGACTTGGAGCACACGAGGAGGAGCTTGCGCTATTTCATTTTGTTAAATTGTTTTTAAAGTTCCATTCCTTACTAATTCAATTAAAATATGGTTATGGTTTTAAAACATGTATGTTGGTTTTGGTTATGATCCTGTTGGACAACTTTTGCACTTTGAATTTCTATAAATGGAACTAAGTTTTATAACGTCTCTTTTGAGTCGTTCTTGGTAATTTATGTGTAATTGAGCTATGATTTAACACCCAATGTTGGTTCCGCTGCGTGTAAATTTGGGGGTGTTAAAGATTGGTATCAAGAGCCATAAGTTATAGAGAATTAGGTCGTTTTCAAAACCTAAACTATAACTTTATTTTTAAATTTTAGCGCGCAAACTCCTCGAGATGCCGACCAAGTCATTCTTGTGATTTCCATTTTTAGTACTTATACCCTGCGGGTGCATTATTGCTAAGTATTTATTGAATAAATACTATGATTTATATCGAAATACGCATCGATTGGTAAACCTTATATTAAGGTTTTCTTTTGTATTTATTTACATGTTTAAATAAACCATTATTAAAATTATCATATTCATGCATTGCGTTCATTCGTATGTTGCATAAATTTTATATATGTAGTGACCTTACACACTTAGTTTCACACCGTATCCGTGCACGTATGTTGCCCGACTTCTCCTGCTCATTTTTTTTAGTGTTATTTTTATCTAATATAGATATGTAATGACCGATTACATATACTCGTTCGATTCGAACCGACTATTTTACCTGACTTACTTTTAATCGGTTGTGCGTACCTTCGCGGTACGATTGTTTGGGATTACGTAAGTGTTTTATCCGATGAGATTTTTTTTACAATTTTCTTTTTACTACTCGTGTGCGTTACTTCCCTTATTTAACTCCTTTTAAGCTATCCATATAGATATCCGAATTTCTTTTCGACCGGGTGCGCTTATTCACGAGAAACATCTTATAAATTCTAGAAATCATATTGAATAATATTGTGGATTTTTGCAATCTTTTCATTGGCTTTTCATGTCACCGTTTTACTTTTTATTTGTGTTGTTGGCATTCTTGAAGCATTTTTTTTAATGCTATTTTTATTTACCCACTAGTATAATTTAGCTTTCGTTGTTTTGGAATCCATAAGATATGTGTGTATATAAGTTGTGATCATTTGAAAAGTGTTGATATAATATCTTAGATGATGGAGAGTAGGATTGGCGTAGTATTTGATAATTTTGAGGAATCAGGTTGAAATTTTGTTGTATGTCGAAAAATATATTTTATGAAGAAAATTAGAATGTGGTTTAAGGATGTTGTAAATGTCTTTTTATAAAAGTTAGGCCTAAAAATATGTTAATACTTGTTGAGACGGTCGTTCTGATATAGAATTCGACCCGTAACTCTCAAAAACGAAGTTTTTATGGCCATCGGAAGTTTAGAAATAGTTTAACATAAATTATGCACTATTTTTATTATTAGTTGCTGATACAGTTTTCGAGTGACGCTTCGGGCCCTTTCTTGTCTGAACCGGCCTTCCATTAAAACTAGAAAGTTGTTCAAAATGCCGTTTTAACTTTCTGCGAGGCGATCTAGGTTTAAAAACGCCTTATGACGGGTCAAAAACACAAATACAAGGCTGCATTTTTATAATTATTTGCTGCAGAAACTTGCAGGGGTATTTTGGTCATTTTCTGTCGAGTTTCAGGTCTCGCCTAAAACTAAAACGTTGTCCGAAATGTCGTTTTGCATAAAATCTCTTTTGAGTCCGAGTCGTGAAAATGTATTTTTGCGGGTCGTTTTGAACGGGTCAGAATCTAGAAAATTTATAATAAAAGTCAAACTTGGAAAGAAAAAAAAATTTGATTTAGAAGGTCAAAGTTGATAGGATTATTAAAATATGGTACTCAGGCGTTTGAGTTCGTTTGAGCTTGTAAAACTTCAACGAATAGTATTTTACAACTAACAAGTGTTTGGGTGCGTTTGGTGATGTCTAAAAATAGTAATTTTGGGTTCCTGTCGCATATATATACTTGATAAACTTATGAAGCAAAGTAATTGGATAAAACTTGTGGTGACCTAATATTGTTGAAAAAATGAACATTTTTATGAGTCAGTATTAATGTCTTAATTTTCTAAGCTTTCTAAAATCGGAAACTTTCCAAAGATAAAAACTTTCCAAAGATAGAAATTTTCTAAAAATAGAAACTTTCCACAAATAATTATTTTCGCGATAATGGTGTTATTCGAAAACGAATAGTACACTTTCTTAAAAACATGTTTTGTCAAATAACTTAGGAGGTGCACACAAATGGATTCCGTTATTCTTTTATATATATGACTTATGTGTCATTTTATTTTACTTTTCCTTTCCCTAATTGCGCATCATTGCTTTAGGTCGCATTTAAAGCCCTTGTCTTCATGCTCTTAAATCGCCATTGATACCATGTGTCTCATAACGACTCCGGCTAAACCCTTTGAAGCCCTATCTTATTGTAACCAATTACTTTGTAAGCCACTCCTTACTACTCTTATGCAAACCACTCATCATTTTATAAGTTAATGTAATGTCACCTTATAAAAGTTAAATTGATATCGTTTTACAAATTGTTCTACATGGGTCTTATAAAATATTTTTTGTAACCTCTTAAAATTTCTTATTTATCTAGCAAATTACTTCACCTCCAAATTATATAGCGTTTCATACATTATTTCTAAACGGTATGGTTTATGCAAAAAAAAAATCCTTAATTTGACGAATCTGAGCATTGCATTGCTAGTCCTTAATTATACATAGCCTGATCACCTATGTATAATTTAGGAGGAGCCATGCAAGGCTGGATAGTAGTCACCGTAAGATCTTGATAAAAATAAACTTTTACCCGTATTTTTGAAAAAAAAAAAAAATTTGGTGTGGTATGCAAGTAGTACAAATTAGGGACATCCACATACGTGCCCTTATCATTTCTCGAACGAATTACCCACCTACGGGTACGTTCTTACTTAACAATTGTTGTTCTACTTCCCATTTTGTTTTCTTTTCACGATAAAATTCTTTAGACCGCTTGTCTAATTATCGACCATTGATACCGAACTTGGAAGTTCTGACGTTTCTATGCTTTCTCCTCGAGCCTGATCAACTATGTATATTTCAGGAAGGACCATGCCCATGCTGAGAGTAGTTACCTTAAAAAACTTCATGTCAAAGACAATTGGCTATTTATATCAAGTTCTGCGTGCGTATTCATAAAATGTAATCATCGCGAGAAACCAAACTGACAATAATAATCACTAAGTAAACTCTTACACCACCGTACTATATAAAGTCGACATCATTTTATACAAAAATCCTATGTCCAAAAGTCAAGACGCATCCCTAGTCACCCTAGGACGATCCACTAACAAGTTTACTCGCCATTAAGGAATATACCAATTCATCATTTTCGACGAATACGTAATACCATAGAGCTTGGTAGTTACGACACCACCATAGGTATAAAGTCGTTATCACTCTAAGAAAGATGTTATAACTGACGCGTTAAGCTAAAGGGAATGAAAAAGCCCGCTAGAAGTCGAGCTTTGGTCGCAACAATAAATATTAAACCAACATCACAAATCCTGAACACTCAAGTTAAAGCAAACTAAAGGGGAATGCAAATGAGTTACCAAGCGTGGTAACGAAATATTCGAATGACATAAAATAAAAATAACAAATAGAATTGTTGCCACAACATCCGTTTATTATCTTAGAAATAAGATTACATAAGGACATAAAGGAAATACAAGCTTTATTACAACCCTCCCCTAGCAATAATATCTATTTCTTCCAAAGGAGATCCACGCCGATTGCAAGAACGATGAGGGGCACGAGAATTGCTAGAATAAAGGCCAAATACTGAAATCCTTCTTCGTATGGGAAGTAGGCAAGATAAATGCCGAGTGCTATCGCGGTCGCCATCGCCAAGAGCGTGATGATGTGCAACATTTTTGAGGATTGGATAAGAGAAAATGTAAGTGAAAGATTAAGTGTTGTATGGAGAAATGGAGGATAAAAATTTGGTATTTAAAGAGAGGAAGTAGTCGTTGGGGCTATTATTCATAGCCGTTGGAGTTACTGTTCATATAAAAAAAATTTACCCACACCTCTTCACAAAGACCACACCATCGTCAAGTGTCGCGTCTTAAGCCTTGAGGACAAGGCTCATTTAACGGGGGGAGTCTATAACACCCCGTGTTTTAGGGTCATTTACGTCATCAATAAATTCACTAATTATTTTTGGTGTTGTACGCGTTCGCTTTTATTTCGCGTCATTGAGTTAAATCGTGTAAGCTAAAAAAATGACCCGTTTGCTTTTATATTATTATTAAGTAAAATCGCGTGAGTAAAAATGAACGATCTCGATGTAAACGGGCAACAAACTATTAAACGTTTCACATCAACCAAGGTATTAAATAAATATTTTGAGCAAAAACTAATGGTCCCTTGTTCATTTTACATGTTTTATCGGTTACATAAAATGTTTACCGTATTCGCGATAAAATACGTTCTCAGGCCTTTCCCAGGAACCACCAAAATCAATCCACCGCTCAACAAATATAATCATTATTCATTTCTATTGACCTAAAAGTTTAATAAAACTTTACCACTCTTCCATCCACCTTGGGACGTCTCACATTTAAAAAGGAGAATAAACACAAGAAATAAACATATTCCTCTACAAATATTACTTATATCTATCATCTCATTACACCAACTTCACCACACCACACACACACAAACAGTTTACTTACATTTTATTATCAAACAGTTGTAAGTATAAATATCTTGTAACAGAGAACCCATTGACAAGCCATGAACGAACCTACAACTTTAGGAACATAAAAAACACACAGTCTTTAACTCAGTAATTTGAGTTTTCCGATTCTGAACCACACTTTCAGCCTAAAACACCTCCATAGGTGTCGCTATTTTTGACTAACTTATAACACAACGTAACCTCTTGCACCTTATAAGTAAGAATAACAATAACACTTCACCTTGATAAAAATCGAAAACCATTCTCCTTACGTTCTCTATACTAGCCACGTCCTAAAATTTAACACACAAACCATCCATACAACTTTATTCTACAACATTTACAAGCACTCATACATCATATCTAAGATACCTCAAGATGTTTTAAAGACTTGGTTAAGCCTTTACAAGTATTAAAGCAAGAAAAGGAAGCTAGGGTTTTCTTGGAAAACTAGGGTTTCAAGTTATGTAAGCTTGTGTTTGTAATCTAAACAAGGGTTTAGATTGTGTTTTCCATCAACATAACATCATATAGAATCGATTACTAAAAACCCTTTATATGATTTACATTTAATGATTTTTATTAGTACTATATGTTCATGTATCAAGATATCGACCAATTAGGACTTTTAAACATGACTAAAAAGTGTTTTTTACTTGAGATTATCCAATTTTACACTGTTACATACGTTATGATGTTGTTAATATTATGATATAATGGAATTATAAGTGATTTGTCCCATGTTGGTTTAGTATAAAAATGTATATTTATAAATAGGGTTTTAAAGGTACTTAAGAAAGTTATATTTTCATGTGATGTTAATAACTTGGTAAATCTTGTTATCATGACATATGACCAAAGGGTGGACTAAGGAAATTATTAAATGTAGACTTAGTATAAAAGATATTGGAAGACTATGTGATAAATTACTAAATAAGAAAGTACAAAATCACAGATTTACAACATGGCATGTATGAACAACCTCCAAACTGTTTCTGTTTGGATTCGACACATAACCTGGTCATATTATGTTTTTATAAGATAATACGTCTCATGACGATTTCAAAAAGCCAAGAAACTTAAAAAACGGATTAAATAACGAAAAAGATCCGCTAATTATCGAGTTATACGTATAATTAAACCGGGTTTATAAAAATAACTTTTATAAAACACTAGTGTATAAAAATTCTACAAACGAAGGTTTGATATTTTTATAATAAACAAAATTTTAGGATTTCAAATGATAAGAATACTAAAATTTTCAATCGATAACGAAAGGAGTTATGAAATCGCGAGTTTTAACGACAATAAAAACTCTTATAAAACTATTTTTATAAAATTTACCATTCAAGGACAGAAACTTCTATTTGTTGAAAACCACATAAATAATTAGAACTTTCAATTACACGGTAGAACGTGCTCGAAAAATCGCTAAAAACGAGCTATAACGAACTAAATAACGCACATTTTCGGGTTTTACGATACTAAAAACTATAAAAAATAATTTTCATAACTGGAGGTGAACATTAAATCACTGTTCATAAGCCAGAGGACAAGAAATACAAAAATGTCCATTATATTTGATATACGTTATCCTTAATACAAAAGCGTAGGCATACAGAAAACAGCAAGAAACGGACATGAAACGTGAAAGTTATGTCATTTTTACCAAAGCGTATAACTTTATAAGATGTATTAACTTTCAAAAAGATGATTTTTACTAAAAAATGCTTAGATGGTGAGATTACACTATATAGAATGATATATGATAGTATTACCACAATGTAGATTGCACTCACCACCTATAATTTTTTAAGGTTTGCATCGGCCGTTTAGTGACAGCATTTTCACCTTTGTGAAAGTATAATTATTGATTAACTCACTCGAGTGAGTTTCCAATAGCCCATGTTTTATACTGAGATATCTATTTAAATATATTGTCTGGGTGGAGCAACAATGCTTTTGTTTTACAATTGGACGCAAGTAACTTTGAAATACTTACTGTTTTGGATGTTGTATACCATGCAATACTTACTGTTTTGAATATTGTATTCCATAGCAATACTTACTGTTTTGAAATTGTATATCATGCGATACTTACTCATTTTGGATATTGTATTCCCATGCAATACACATACGTTTTGAATAAGTATACGCATGCTATACTTACTGTTTTGATATAGTATACATGCAATAAACGCCTCTAAACAATTGCGGTCCTTACACCTCATTTACGATAACTTTTACAAACCTATTGTAATTCACCAACATTATTTCGTTGCGCGAGACATTTATCAACACAAAAGCTAACAGTTTTTTCAGAGGTCAATAAGGCACGAGGTGCAAGGGATAAGGGGGGGTGGGGGGGCGGGTCGGGGATGGGGCCGGATATTGAGAGATACAATAATAAGCAGGGGGGGGGGCTGGCGGTGGAGGTGTGGGGGGGGGGGGGGGGGGGGGGGGGAACATTATGTCATTATTTTGCGACACTTCAATATAGCATATAAAGATTTTGGTTGCAATCTACATCATTTTGCGAAAAGGTATGGTTTCGAACTAAGAGAATGTTTTGTATAAATATTAAACAATGTAACATGTATAAGCTCTAGGGCTTTTCTAACAAACATTATTTGCCCTAAACAATCCAATATATCTGGTTTCAACTACACTTTTTTAAAAGGTCGTTCTCCATCTTGTGCAATGTATTATGAAGTAACGCTCCCAAACCCCATATTCCCTGCGACCCTCTTTGCGCGGAGAGAGCTTTACAAACAACGTACATCCTTGATTAAGTTCATAAGAATATTTATCGTTTGATAGGCGAGTATGTGAAAAGTATATTCGTTAAACAGGTTTACACAGAAAAGAGTTTGGCCTTCTGGCTAGTAGCGCGAAAATGATAAAACAAACAAATTGAGTTGACGTTTTGTTAAAAACAGGAGGATTTTTTCTTGCTCCTCTCTAAGTCTAAACCTCATTTGGAGTGTTCCCAAATGCCCAAATATCATATTCATGACCTTTTTTGAAGCTTCCGACATCGTGTCGGGTAAAGAAACAGATGACTACCAAAATTTGCAAAAACAGGACAGTAAGTGGCTAACTGACCCACGCATTGACGTGCCATCAACACGCCTAAAACTTAGTTCCTGGTTTTTAAATTTTGGCTATCGTTTGTAATTGTAAGTGTTGCAATCATTTATTTGTCATCATTAAAACATAAAGGAGATCCTAGTCAATGTTGTACCAATAGAAACTAATAAGTTTCAATATTTGTGCAAGATTACTTATAGAGATCTGTATGGTATCTAGATAGTGGTTGCTCTGGACACATGACAGGGGTTAAACAATATCTTCACATATATTCAAAGGATTCATGTCCTAAATTGGTATTTGAAGATAACTCTTCAGGTGACACAGAAGTATATGGCTTAATGAAATGCAATGGAATTACCTTTATCAGGGTTGCTTATGTAAATGGTCTCAAACATAACTTGATCAGCATCAGCCAGTTATGTGATGCAAATTTCAAAGTTCTATTTACTAAGACTCAGGGAACCATATTCAACCAAAACAATGAAGTTGTGCTTATTGCTCCAAGAAGAAGAGTTGTTAGTGTATGTTAGTGTTTCTGACATAAAGTAATGGTAATTGGTCTATAAAAATCTTCCTTTTTTAACGGCCGCAACACTATCGTATACAGGCACTCTGCGGCAACGCGCGAGTGAAAATCCTTATTTAGTGATAATCAAGATTAATGTATGTATTTATTGCAGAAACTAAGGTCAAAAGCGAAAACTGTAGAAATTATATGATGCTAAGTGTTTGGCTAAAAAAAGATACATGATACACAAATGGATAGTGCAATGTGCGTCTTTTTTGGGTGATGAACACTGAACGATACAAGTCGAAGACTTTCAAAGTGGAGTTGAATTTGCTACCAAGAACGTCTATACCTGATAAGCCCAGTGGAGCTAAGGAACCAAATCGCAGGTTAACAATCTCGAAATGAAAAGACAACTTGATAAATTATTATATAGAAAGAGATGGACCCGCATACAAATTCCGAGATCAAATGTATCATTTGAATGTTAATGTGTTCTCTCAACCCCACCCCCCCGCCCCCTCCCCCCCACCCCCCCCCCCACCTATTTTGGTGGTACAAAGAGCATTACAAAGGTAAACGCATAAAGCCAAGAATCTTGCATTTTATGGTTTAGCAGCTGATGCTCTTAACACAAATACGTTGATCGAGAAGTAACATTACGAATGAGACATTTGAGATTCCCGAACATATAGTAGAACCTAACGCATGCGATTGCACAAGTTTTAAAAAGTTAAGAATTTGAAAGCACTCGGAAAGCGTTTGAGTTATCAATAAAATCTTAAGCTTCGTTGCATATAGCTTTAAGATTATATCGAGAACCCTCAACGCTTTTTGAGAATTTTTGGTTTCCCAACCTCTTAAAGTTTGCTCAACAGTACATGCTTAGGTGCATCAGATTTGTTTTGTAATTGTAGTTTAGTAGGTAAAAAAGGTCTATTTCTTATTGTATTAGAGTTACACTTGATTTAAGGTATATTGCAATGTAACATTTCTTTTATGTAAATGCGTGAAAAATAGTAATTATAATTGGTAAACATTCATCGACATTTAAAGTTTTCACAGAAATTTATAATGCGTCGTTTTAATCGCGTCTTGCCATTTAGATTACTCACAGCTCTTTTTGGCACGTTTTTCCATTAAACATGATAAAAATAACATAACATAACTTATCGCTTCGCATGCTCTGGGTAAAAATCTAACCTATAACTTTTTGTGAAATTTGTAGAATCCACGACTCTATTGTAATGTATTAAGTTTTGTGTTCTTTGGTATTGTTGGCTTTCATAAACACAATTCGATATGTTAGTTGGCATGCATTTGCTGATAAAGGTTTATTTGTTCTATGTCAAGGAATCGGATAAATGGCCCGTGCTCTCCACTGGAGTTAAATTTTCTCCATTTGACGTCAAGTTGCTAGAACATCTGGCAGAGAAATGTGGAGTTGGGAATGGAAAGCCACATTTATATATTGACGTGTTACCTCTTACGACATTATTTCATCGGTCATGTTTTCCTTCGTTATGCTCCAAGTTAAAGGAAATAGAAAATATGGAAAACGCGATTTTGAACATACATTAGGAGGAGCAGAAAAGTTATTGAATACTCTACATTAATTAGGATTTGCCAAAAGTTTGTGAGTTCAGTTTATGTTTCTGTATGTTTATATTCGTATAAAGTTTTTATTTTGTTTGCCTCTTTTACTTTTACCAATACTTTTGACGATCTGTAAAACTTTGACACAATATGTTTATTATATCATCCAAGGGAACGATAATAAAGAGTTTTTTGGATAATTATAGTTGTTGAGATTATTGGCTCTACATAAATATAAAGACTAACACATAGACATACGGTTGATGAGCTAATCTAAAGATGAGTTTTCTCTGAAATTTTATTGGACGTTTAGGTTTGCAGAATAAGTTAATTCAAGCGCCATGGAATTGCTGAATTTGGTGCATGCTTAGAACCTGGATCCATTAGTAGGATAATTAACTAAAATTGTTAGATACTTATATGTTTTCAATGATTTTTGTGATAGTGTGATCTGTATAAAAAGTGTTGTATTTAGTTTGCAGTTGTAGAAGATTGATCATTTTTTTTAAATACAAGTCAGTTATGCAGGTGAACAATTGGTTTTGCAAACAACATCGTAGAGAGACTCTTGACTTAATATCTAAGACTGTCAAAGTGGTGAATGGGGAAGATGAAATATAAAATAAAAAATTTTAAATTTTTGAAAGGTCTTTCGGGGATTGGTGCGCTGCGGGTATCATAAGGGGAGGTTTCAGAAAAGCTATGCGGATGGGGAGAATATTTGATTATACTATTGCTCTTGTTGCACCTCATCCTTATGGCAATCGAATTGTCTCTGGTACTTTTACTATGAATGTTGTTTTCACGCTGGCTAATCATTATATTCAATAAAAGATCAATGCTTATAGATTCTAAAACTGCGTTTTTTCTTTGCAAAGTAGATATTGACTTATTTATCTATAGTGAAAGAGTTAACACTTGATAAAATATAATGCTTATAGATTCTAAAACCTCTTCTTTCGGGTCAGCAGTAACCCAAAATTACCCGATATTAAAAAATTTTAGAGAATAGAAAAATTGTTTTTCAATTTAAACTTAAATAAGAAATTCTCCTAAAAATTTTGAGATATACTTAAAGAATATAATGATAAATATGACACAACAATTTTTTTTTAAATAGATATAGAAGATACAACTTCGCAAAATTAAATATCAAGACGTTTTTTTTGGTATTGAATCTTGTAATAATTCGCGCATTTTCACGTCATTTTACGACTCAATTATTGTCATTATTCATTTTTAGGGTTTTACAAGTTTGATTTTATTTTTTACCGTTTAGTTAAATCGCGTAAACTAAAAATCAACAATCAACGTAAACGGACATCAAACAAATAAAAGTTACCATCCAAGTCAAGGTTTATAATAAATAATTATGAGAGAAATTATTATAATTTTTATATTTTATTTTTATTGGTTACGTAAAACGTCTACGTTTCGCAATAAATACATTTACGCATACCCGGAAGTACCTATACCTATCTGTACTCAAATAAATACCCACTATTACACCCAATACCCAAAATTTAACTCATTTCTCACTTAATAAAGCCCTTAGGCCGGTTACAACATGTGTGCATCAAATTCAAAATCCTGAAACCCACTAAAAGAGCATTATCATTTTGTTATAAACCAACCCAAGTACCTCTTACAAACCCACTTATACTAGAAAATTGGTTAATCAAACCTTGTAACTCCTTGCTTTTCCCATCCATATCCTTCCTCCTAGGGGTTGATGGAGAGCTCTTACAATCATGTACTTACCAACCACCTCTGTCTCCATGGTATTCCGTAATCATACAATAACTCCTTTCTAAAGTACAAGAGTCCTAGAGGTTATTAACACTCATTTTCCTCAAGTAAACAAGCATACAAACTCTCTCTTATACAAACCATAACCCACGGATCAATTAGCACACCCAAGATAATCCATAATTTTTGATTTTTCAATGATACAAGCATACAAGTATTGTTAGTAGTAATATCTAAGGTATTTGGAAGTGATTTGAAAGCTTGGTTGGTAAATTAAACAAAGGTTTAATCAAGAAGAAAAATAGGGTTTCTAGTTAGGGTTCGGATTAAGGTTTGAAATCTAGGGTTTTGATTTTGTGTTCTATCATCTATCCTAACATACTCTCTAAGGTCTAACTTAAACCCTAAACTTTCTATCAATCATTTACATGTTTTACATGTTTTGTTATTATATTAATTCACCACATAGGTATGTTTTCATGGTTTATGAAAATAATACAAGCATATATGGAGGGGATTGTTATTTTATATTTTTTGTTTTGTCGAGACATATGTATATCTATGGTGAAATGATGTTAAAAATGTACTAGAACACAAGTATACACTTTATATAAGCATTGGGTAAATTATATATTTAGTTTATAAATTTAAATGTTGAAGTTTAATTACATCGATTTTATATAAACAATTTTATCATGATGACATGATACTTAGGAACGAGAGAGAATATGAGAGCATGAAAAAAAGGAACCCCTAAATATTTAGACCATATGGTGTATAAAATTAAATTAGAGACTGTACAAATTAATCAATTAATAGATTTATAAAAAGTAGTACTATGCCCTTATTATGCGTCTATACTATGGACTGTTTTAAGCTTCTGTGTAAAATTTGAATTTTATAAAATTATAAAACCTATTGTATTAAATAGTACTCTTCATGAGGAATTGTAAGCTATAAAGAACTTGAAAAACCGAGCTATAACGAAGAAGTTATGAATTTAATAAGTTTACAATAATTAAATATATAAAAGGGTTTTTATAAAAGGTAATTTTAAAAACTGGCAAACTAATTATCATGCTCTGGTGAAAATATGGATATTTTAGATGATATTACATGGGTTTTGATGATATTCAAGCATATAAGAAACTCGAAAAACAAAGCTATAATGAATGAGTTACGGGTTTTGAAAGATTTAAGTTTATAAAAATAGTTTTATAAACACATTTTGAATTTACTGTTTCAACTTAGATTTTTATAAAAACAGTGAACATTTTATTTGAATATATTATTTCTTCACGATTTCATACATATAAAGAACACGTGAAACGAAGTTAAAATGATACAAGTTACCATTTCAAAGATTTCGGATATCATAAGAAATATGACAAAACCTAATTGATTTTTAAAAATAATAATATCTTATTCTGTAATTTATATAAAAATATAACCATTAACTGAAATAAAATATAAAAAGTGGTTACCGAGTGTTTCGAACCGATTGGACTATAAAAAACGTTAAGAAATTTATCGTATCATTTATATATTATTTATATAACATTGTTTTTCTAACGACCAAAGTATTATTTCATAAAACCATTCACACCATTTCTCTAATATCATTAGAATAAACCATTGACAATACACTTACAATCTAAGTATTATCTAAACAAACACTAAAACACCACAATGTAGGACAACAATAAATATTCTCTTACGGATGCTCAAACTTGGACATTTACAAACACCCAAAATCGCTGTACTTAAAACATGTGTTACAACTAATGTAAACATTAAAACAAAAATCTAAGACAGGTGGTGAGTACACTCTATAACAGCGATGGTTTGTATGTAATATTACATACCATTATCCTATAAACAACCTTATAATTAATACAGGTTGCTTCCGGATCGTTATTATACGACGGATTGAACCTTAATGATATTGCTATCAATCACTACGTCACTAGATGTGAGTTGTATAGCCCCGCTTTTCTCTGATTACATTAATATACAAATCTCCATGGGGAATACATGCTCGTTACACACTTTTTACATATCCATTTAACAATCACCTACATTAACATACATCTACATTACATGATTACATACTTGATTTCGTAACTCATTATATACTATGATACATGAATGGTTTACAAACATCATTAGCATTGCTTTAATACAAACACCTCATTTTTTAATATCTCACGGAGCGGTACAACACTTGTTTTATTCCTTAGTACTACACACCAACTTTACTTTTACTCGCATGATTACGGTTAGCTTAAGGTTGTATGAATCTAGTTAATTACTCGTAGGAAGTAAGCGTACATTTACAACCAAGATCAATTGTGTGGATTGACAACCCTCCCCGTTCGGGTGATTAGCTCTCACAAGTTTCGAGATCGCGCACTCAACGACCTTATTCCAGACGTATACAACTGGCTTGCGAGGCCTCAGGGCCAGCATACATACTCATGAACCTTACCGACCCTTATAACTACTTGAAACAAAGTGGTCCCACATTCATACATACATTCTTGGTAACTATTATAACGGAATGATAAGGGTCATACATACTTTTACAAATCTTCGATTCAACATTTTAACAACCCGCATTTTTGGTGTGTTCGTGTATAAACAGACGCATATTTAAAAACCTATATATTTGAATTATATGCGATTGCAAGCTTGTATGGGCAGACTTATAAACACAGTAAATTGTATATCTATTAATATTAATGATTTCATTTACATTTATAGAAATCTAAAGACCACCAACATTTAAGTTGACAACATTTTAAGCATGTTTCGTTGTTCCCTCAGTGAATTAGATGCTTGCTCTCCTTGATTTACTTGGAGTCTAAACAAACTACAAAATTACTTTATCAAACGACCATATAGACGTCGTTCTCTCACATCTTGCGTGCAAAGGTACTCATTGAATAACGCTGCCTAGACCTACTTCACACAGCGACCCAATTTAGTGGTGTTACAGATTGGTATACAGAGCCAATTTTATAGAAACACTAGATTTACAACCTATTTTATCTAGACTATAACCATGTTTCACAAACATTGCATCACAACAAACTTTTTCATGTGCATGAGACACACTAACTAAGCCTACATTACTTGCTTATACGTGGACTTAATAGATATATATATATATATATATATATATACTAAAAATATAAAAATATATATATAATATATTATATATATATATAAATATATTATATATATAATATATATATAATATGATGTGTGTGTGTGTGTGTGTGATGAGTGTGTGTGTGTTGTTGTGGGGGTGGTGGTTGGGGGTTGTATGTATAGTATGTATGAATGTATATAAATATCAAATACAGTAGAAAACTCGATAAATAAATACTTGAGATAAATTAATAAACTCTCTAAGATAATATTTTTTGCCGGTCCCCGCGCACTCGGGATAACGGTGCTAAATTTAATCATGCGCTAAAATTAACTAAGATAAATACATATTTGATAATTTCTTTAGACCCCATAAAAAATATAAACTAAATAATTCCATAATATATGCGTATAACATGAATGATTTATGAAGGTCTTGAACAAATGAACTCAATTGTCTTTTTTGTTTTTTGTAGAAAATCAATTTCCCTTGAATCTCGTCTCAATTTCCTTAGCATGGTAATAAACTTCTGTAGTTGATTTCTCATAGCTCAACAAGAAATTGTTCAATGTGATAGCCGGCTTTACTAGCTCGTTTCGCGAATTGGTGTTTCCATTGTAGAACTTTCATCAACATCTTCATCTATATCCATCTTTATTAATTCCAATAACGCTTTCCTAATTTCTTTCCATCATCAACAACTTGTGCAACTACACTTTCTTCTGAGTTGATTCCGAAAGGGGGGGTGGGGGGGAGGGGGGGGGGGGGGGGGGGGGGGGGGGGGGGGGGGGGGGTGTGGGGGGGGGGGAGGAATCTCGACATCCATTGCATTGCGATAACCCAACTCTTTGATCAAATTCTGGAGTTCTTGAGTGCTTTCACCACCTTCATAAATTAATAAAATATTAATTAATATATAAATTAATAATTATTAATTTATCGATTAATTAATAACTCTTTTAATTAATAAATTTTGGTGGTCCCAAGTGTATTATTTTATAGAGTTTCTACTGTATATACTTACCTTCTCTTGCGAATATTTTACACTTGTTTTATATAAGAGTTATTTATATAAATACTAAGACTTTTCTCAAGACATTGTGAATGACATGATGGTCTTTGAAACTTTTTTATGATTTTACATAATACCGTATTATATAACATTGAAACATGTCATAGTCCGCCGATCCCATTAGTTACCTTACCATTCAACTTCGAGTTGAACACCCGCCTCATACTGTTGAAACACCTACGTCATCTTGTGACCCGTCTTACCTAGTGAAACCTAAGTTGGAACCATCATAGACTCTATTTCCTCTAAGAAATTCACATTACATTTCCTTTTACATGTTCGTTGTACTATGTGAATGATTTTAAATTATCCATCAAACTCATGTGTCATGAAAACTTCGTCGATTTTACTGTAACCCTCTAATCATTTATGCAAGCCACTCCTTAAAACTATTATAGCCCTTTAAATATTTTTACAACGAATTTATGAACTATTTCACTACCACATAAGAAACTATTTCGCCGCCCTCCATAAACTGTTTCCATGGTCAATTTTTAAACTATTTTGTTATCAATTCACAAACAATTTGTTATCACATCATAAATTCTTTACTATTACATTATGAACTGTCACGTGATTCCCTCGAAAACTATTTTGATACCACCTCATAAACAATTTTAGTATCATCTCGTAAACAAATTCGATGTCATTAATAAACTACCTTACTATCGATTGATAAACTATCATTTTATAAACCATTTTACTATCGTTGACAAACTATTTTACCATCGTTCAATGAACTAACATTTTATAAACTACGTACAATCATTTCACGAATACCTTATGAATTACCTTCTTGACATCTTATATACTATTTTGCAATCATCTCAAAAACTACGTTACTATCACCTTATGAATCATCTTGTTCTTACCTTATGAAACCATTTTTTTCATCACATAAATTATTTTACTATCACCATATGAGTCATTTAGCTATTGTCTTGTAAACTATCTTACGGCTTTCTCAAAAAACATTTTATTATCATCCTATAAAACTTTTGATACCTCTTTATACATAAAACTATTTTGACGAAAATGAGCATCGCATTGTTAGCCCTCAAATATACATAGCCTGATCACCTATGTATAATTCAGGAAGGATCATGCCATGCTGAGTAGTAGTCACCTTAAAACTTCTTATCAAGAACCAATTTTCTATCTATATCAAGTTTTGTGTGCGTATTCATAAAACGTGTTTGTCACGAAAAACCAAATTAATAACCATAACAACTAGGTAGACCTTTACACCATCTTACTATAAAGCCGACGTCATCTTATACCAAAATCTGTAAACCGCAAAATCACAAGACGCATCGATAGCAACCCTAGTGACAATTCCGCCACAAGTTTAACCACCATCAAGGAATTTAAACCCGCACCTCTTCACCAACACCATTCCGGAAGACAACTCAAACTAAATTTCGGGACGAAATTATTTTAACATGGGGAGACTGTAACAATCCGCATTTTCACATCATTTTATGACTCAATTATTGCCGATATTATTTTTGGTCGTTTTACCCGGACTGGCGTTTGCTTTCTTACTTTTCATATTTTTTTAATAGTTTAGTTTAAATCAGCGAACTAAAATCAACAATCAACGTAAACGGATATCAAACAAATAAAAGTTTACGTCAAGCAAGTCTTATATAATTATTACAAGGATAATTTATAACTTTTAATATTTGATTTTTATCGGTTACGTAAAACGTTTACGTTTCGCGATAAAATACATTTAGGCGCATACCCCAGCAAGTACATAAACATCTACCTCAAACAAATACCCACTATTACACCCAATACCCAAAATTTAACTCATTTCTCACTTAATAAAGCCCTTAGGCTGGTTACAACATGTGTGCATCAAATTAAATCCTTAAACCCACTACAGTCTTATCATTTTGTAATAACCAACCTCAAGTACTCTTACAAACCCATTTTACTATAAATTGGCTAATCAACCTTGTACTCCTTGCTTCTCATCTATTCCCTCCTCCTAGGAAGGAGGAGAGCTCTTACAACATGTACTCTAAACCACTCATATGTATCCAACTGGATTCTACAAATTACTCCTTTCTAATAAGTTTCAAGTCTAGAAGGTTTTAACACTCATTTTCCTCAGTAAACAAACCCATAAACTCTCTCTTATACAATCCATAACCCATGACTCGAATTACACACACCAATATAATTCCCGTAATATTTTATTTTTCAAAGATAACCAAGCATACAAGTATGATTAGAGTCAAACCTAAAGGTATTTGGAAGTGATTTGGAAGCTTGGTTGGTAAATTAAATAAGGGTTTAATCAAGAAGAAAACTAGGGTTTCAAGTTAGGGTTTTGGATTAGGGTTTGAAATCTAAGGTTTGATTTTGTGTTCTTCATCATCCTACACACTCCTAAGGTCTACTTAAACCCTAAACTTTCTAATCATTCATTTACATGTTTTACATACTTGTTATTATGTTAATCAGCACATAGGGTTTGTTTTCATGGTTTATGAAATATTACAAGCATATATGAGGTTCAAACTTATGTATATAACTTAGTGAATGATAATTAAAATGTACTAGAACATAAGAATACACTTAAATAAGCAATTGCGTAAAATATTTATTTAGTTTAAAAAATTAATTGATGAAAGTTTAATAACACGGTTCTATATATAAATTATAATGAGGACGTTGGTAATGGACAAAGAGTAATGACATGACAATTAAGGACCCTAAATTATGATAGAGACATAAGGTATAAAGTAAATTAGTAGGACTTGTAACAATTAATCAAGTAAAAATTTAATAAACACTAGTTTATGCACTTTATTATATCTATGGAGTGTTTTACGCTTCGTGTGGTAAAAATCGAATTTTATAAAATTATAAAATCTACTGTATTAAATAGTACTCTTCATGAGGATTGTAAGCATATAAATAACTTGAAAAACCGAGCTATAACAAAGAAGTTATGAATTTTATGAGTTTACAATAATTAAATATATAAAAGTAATTTTATAAAAACTGGCACTATTTCAGATCTGGTAAAAATATATGGATATTTTATGATGATAGTATATGTTATGAGGATTCCAAGCATATAAGGAACTCGAAAAACGATGTTGATCCCACTTGAGTAGATCTTGAATTCCTTAGCTTGTGTAAGATTTAGTTATGTAAGATAAATCCTACACAACTATAGTAGAAACTTTGTAAAATATATCAAAGATTATGCGGAATCTAATCTTTGATCAATAAGAAGAATATGCAATAGAACAGTAATTCTAATGAACACACAGATTAACAAACAAAGCTTCAATATATTAATACGAATACTCTAATTAGTAGTAAGATTACAAAACCTTGAAGCTATAACAATATCAAAACAAAAGATTTCTATATATCAAACTCTATGCCCTAGAACCTCCTTTTATACACCAAGGAGTCCTAGTCGATTTTACTAAAAATTTCACTACAGACTTATAATATTTCTCATATGATTCTATCTATACAATAACTAATACTTATCACGTAAGTAATCTTGTTCTCCAAACAATCTTTATCCTTCCTTCTGTCTTTATCTCTGACAGTAGAAACTCTTTCAGCAGTCTTAATCTTTGAGCAGTTGTAAACGTTGTACCAAGCAATCATTAAATTTGGACACATATAGTAACATTATTACCCAGAGCAAAGGCAGCATTAAATGTGTACAAGCAGTAGTAACTACTTAGAATATTTTCTTCAATCTTCACCAGCAGTACTAACTTTACACTAGCAGTACTAACATATACTAGCAGTACTAAGTTACACTAGCAGTACTAACTACTTAGCATATTTTTCATTGAAGTTAATGAACAGCACTAACTTTAGCTTAGCAGTAGTAACACAAACCTTAGCAGCAGTAACTTAAAGATCATCAAGAAGTCTTTTAATCCCAACAATCCTCCCCTAAACTTGATATTCTTCTTCAAAATCTCAAGTTTCTTCATTAAAGGCTTCATAATCACCAGGAGGATGCTTCCAAACACTTCATTGATTCTTGAGCTGTTTTGTGAGAAGTTTAAAAAGCTGATAACACATTTCATTCCAATGATCAGCTTGCAGCTTCTTATTTAGCATATATGTGATTGTAGGTGCTGTAAGAGGATATCTCTTTTCTACCAACATATGAATGTTCACATTTTGCTTCCTCAATGAATGTACTCCACATGAATCATATAGCTCTTTCACAATCCAATACCTCTGGATAGTACTGAGATTGATTTTTCCATACTTTATCCTCCTACATGTGGTTCACAACAAATGCGTCCTTCAAATCTCCTAATGATAAAACTAAATCCCAAATCGTCCTCTACTGGTCTTCGTTGATCCATACTTATCTTTTTACCAACTTGCGTACAAATTTTGTCCTAAGTGCTTTCTCTGTCAAACTTTAAGCATATGACTGAACACTAAGTACATCTTTGAACTTTCATCAGCCCTGATTATCTGGTAATAGCTTTTCTTCCCTTTTTTATCAATCTTCTAGTCAACAATGCTTAGAGACTTAACAGCCAAAGGAATAGCATCAAGTGAAACCTCTTCTTCATCTAGCATGACTTCTATTAGATTTTAAGCCTGCTTGTTTCTTTGTCTCTTCATCCCTTCTTTCTCTTTCTTTTTGCATATCTCTAGTTCAGACCTTCTCTTCTCCAGTCTCTTATACCTTTCCTCTGATCTTGTCATACTACTGCCTTTTCTACTCTACCTTCCCTGCCTTCCCCCATTTTGTATCCATATCTATCAAATGTGTTTACCCTCTTCATTAGCTTTGTCAAATAACTTAATTGAATATCATCACAAACTTTGTCCTTCAATTGATTGTGTGGCTAGATGAATCCACCAGTTTTTTTTAGATAAGTTCATACATTAATTTTCTCGTTTTGAGCTTTAGTTGGTGTTTTGTCGTATCCTCTTCTTTCTCGCAGTCTCGTCATTCGCTGGCAAAGGTATTTCTTTCATGCTTCTAATGAGTTATTTACAAACAACTTGACTTTTCTCAATCTAACAACTTTTCATATTCTTCTGCTTGCGCATTTGTCTTGAGACCATATGATAATCAAACACATCTATCATTGCTTGCACATTATCCATGAAACAATGTTGGCCTGTTCTTCTCTTTGTCTTACAAGCCTATCTTCTTCCTCTAATTCAGCTGCATTTGTAGCCTTAGAAGTCTTATTGAGCTTACTCCCCATCATCATGCCTAATTTGATCTTTTCATCTTTGAGATTCTGGCGATTTCTTAGCAGCTTCTATGATAGCTTTACCTTTAACTTTTGATGGTAGTTGTTGAGTCTATTTGGTTTTGTTCTTGTAAGAATTCACCCTGCGCATTCTAGTCGCCAACCCATTTGACATTTAGGTTTGCACTGTCTGAATGTCTCATTCTCAAGGGAGTCTGTACAGCAAGAGTCAAATCATCAATAATTGCGGTAATTTTAGTTGGCTGGAGCAGTACTTATCTCACATCGGAGGCGCTGCAAGTTAGTAACTACTATCCACCAGCAGTATTACACGTATCAACAGACAAACTTTCACTTTCAGCCACTTAAATCTCTTTTTCAGCCATATCCTGTTCTGCAAACACTTCTTCATCATCAAGAAAACCTATATCAAACATTAGATCATCATCATACCTCCTTTGAGTTTCATCAACCAATGTAATCTCTACATCTTTATCAATGTCATCAATTTTCCTCCCCTGTTTAGATGCAGCCATCGCTGTTCACCAAACTAGTTTCATCCATGAAAACACTCTTGCAGGATTTACTTAACTTCAGTATAATACATTTGAGCCTTTGTGAATTCTTGACCCTCCTTCTTCTCTAACTTCTTACAAACTCTCAAGTTACAACAACTTGTAATCTCCTTAGCTTGAGCAGTCTTTATGTTCTCTAGGTCAAGCACAACTTTGTTGTAATTGTACCAAAATTTCCATCAATTCCTTACAAAGTCTTTCTCATACAATCCTCATCACTTCGAAGGTGGATAACTCTTGCGAGCATTTGGATCATTGAAAGTTGTAGAAACATTGCTCAGACGCATACGGTAGATCGTTGATAAGCATTGATCCCCCCATGGTTTCTTGGCGCCTAGACCCACTACCTGAACTAGTTACTTGTTAGAGGACTTGGGTTCATAAGTTTTTTTGGACCTTGGATTGGTCTTATTGATGTTACTACTAGTCCTGCTTTGCTTCAAGCTAGAAGCAGTAATTAGCAGCCCCTCGCCAAATACTGCGCAATCCATCTCTCATTGACCAGCCTCATCTCACATTGGTTGTAGGACCACTAGGCTAAGGTACCTCAGTGTCCTTTCTCTTTGACCTTCTTAATCTTTGTTTATTTTGATGTTGATATGTTGATGGTTGAATAATGGTGGGTGTGTGTTGGGGATCCAGTTGCATATTCTCTGAATCGTCACACCACTTCTCTGATCTTTGTAATCCATCATTGTTTGAAATAAGGGTGTGTCCCTTCTAGAAAAACCTTATCCAACCCTTCTCATATTTCTAAAAATTTTCATAGTGTGAGAGGGTGCAATGTAAATTCTCTTGTGAGTAGGCATCCCTACAAGTTGTTGAAATTCACAAACACTTTCGTACAAAACCTTGGCATACATCAGAATTATACCAGACACATTCTCCATTGTCTTCACCATACATTCAAATATGTACTCAGTTGAAAAGTTAACTTCGGTTTTGTAGCAAAACAGACATAAATTGGCAGAAGCCATAGTGCTACTAAACTCGCATTTTAGTAGTGAGGTCTCTTTGCACCTAGGCTTAGTAAAAATGGTGTGAATAATGAATTTTCTATTGTTAGGAAAAAAGGAAATGCCTTAATAGAAAGTAAGCTACTAGAGAGGAATTTGCATCCACTGTTTGTTTCTTGCACGTGCCAAGATAATTTAATCTACATCCAAGAAATAACAACCTCCAGTTGTAGACTCTCCTATCCAAGCTTGAGCTACCAGCGAAAATCACTATCAGTGTATGCAACTGACCAAATCAAAAGAGAAACGTTTAGATACAAAGGAGCCCAACTTTGGTTGACCCTTTATACTACCTTAAAAAAAATCATTTCTTCCCAGCATTAATATGTGAAACCTTTTGATTGACTTTGTATCTAGCGTATGCGCACACACTGTCAAACATAATATCAGTGTCTTGAAGAAGTACGATACATCAATGAACCAATCATTGATCATATACAAATGAACATGCCACTTCTTCTCCATCTGTCTCCATAAGAGCGAAAGGCTTTTGAGTTTCCATTGGTGTGGCTTGCATCATGAACATCTGTAAAACCCAAAATTTCTTATAAAATTACACACCAACAGTTTATCTTGACTTAATAAAATATATCCATCATTCTTCTGCTTCCTTGCAGTCCTAAGAAGAATGTGTAGTTCACCCATAAAACTGTCATAGTTAAAATTTCCTCATGCATCAACTTTCCAAATGCATTTGCATTCAATGCGTCTTTGTAGAGCCAAAAATGGATATCATCTACATACACTCAGAACTAACCAGAATATCTCACCTTTTGTCCCTTCTGATAAACCAAGCCATGTCTATCGCTCTTCCTCTCTGAAACCATTGTCCAACAAATATAGTTGACAAGTTTCATACCAGGCTCTGGAAGCTTGCATGTAGCCAGCCGCACACAGTGCCCTTTTGCTACTTTGTATAAACTCTGTCAGAGAAAGTCTGGATCATTCAACCTGGTAGGTTGACAAACATAAACAGACTGTCCTCTTGCAATCTTACCAGTAAAGAAAAGCACATCTCTTGACACAACCATCTGTTGGGACGAGGGGGGCGGGGGTAAGTCCATACTGGTACAAAAGCTCACAAAGGTCTTTAAATAAGGCACTATATAGGCTAAGAATAGCCTAATTGCTTTAAATTCTTTGCACAGGGGCAAAGACCTCATCATAGTCAATCCCTTCTTCTTGTGTGTACCCTTGAGCAACTAGTCTTGCTTTATTTTTAATCATAATTCCTCTCTCATACCATCCTTATATTCTTGAAGCACCCAATTAGTACCCTATAGCCCGTTTTCCATTAGTAACTTTACTAAATTCTAAACTTCTTGTAATTTGACATTATAAGAATCTCTTCCAGCATAGCCTAAACCAGCTTGGACTACAATGCATGAACTTACCTTTTTGGGTTCTTCTTATGATAAAGAGCAAGCAAACAAGAAATTTTGAAAGTCTTTATGGTTTGTTCTTTGCTGAACTGAACTAAACAAACCATGTCTTCTACCAAATTCTTGTCATTCTTCAGTGTTGATGGTCTGCTGAATTCAAAGTCTCAATAATTTGTTCAAATGGATGATCTTTGTGTACTCTTGTAAGAGAATAGACTGACAACACTAAATTCATCCAAATTGTTCATGTCAGAGCCACTGCACCAACATCTTCACACATCTCGAATAGACAATATCCTTCCAAAGCATGAATATTATGGATCATCTAGAAGTTCAAATGACTTGTTTTTCCACCAACAGCATTAACTTTATTTGTGCAGCAGCATTAAACAGTGTGCTGTTAACATTATCTTTTTTTTCTTAATCACTACATTCACTATCTTTACTTGAATCACCACCTTCTTTTCCTGGTTCTTCAGTAACCTTCTTTTCATCATCTCCTGAAGGTTTGAATCCAGCATCAGGAGAACTCTTTGAACTTTGAGAGAATGGTGGATCAGCAGTCCACAATGGTAGCAGAATGTAATCTTTGCCAGGTACTGTCTCCATTCTAGCTTTACCTGCATCATCACATGCTTTTGTACCTGCATTACCATTAGACTGATTTCCTGCAACAACTGGCTTATAATTCATTGACTTTGTTAGTGCATCAATATCAAAAAGCCAATTTGGTCCACTTCCTGCAATATTAGGTGTATTCTCACTAAACTGGACATGCAGGTTCTCTTCAACTATCCTAGTTCTACTGTTGAATACTCTAAATGCTTTACTATTGATTGAGTACCCAACAAAGAATCCTTCATCAGCCTTACCATCAAACTTGCCTAAGTGATCTATGGTATTGAGAATTGTAACAGGACACCCAAATGGTCTCATAAAGCCTAAAGCTGGTTTTCTACCAAGAAAAAGTTCATAAGGGGTCTTGTTATGAGGCTTAGTTACTAATACCCTATTTTGCACATAGCAAGCAGTATTAACTGCTTCAGCCCAAAAAGTAGTAGGTAGCTTAGAATCAGCTAGCATTGTCCTAGCAGCCTCAATTAGTGTTCTATTTTTCCTCTCAGCTACTCCATTTTGTTGAGGAGTTCTAGCTACACTAAATTCTCTCTTAATACCTTTTCTCTCACAAAACTGATTCATCTCCTTATTCTTGAACTCAGTTCCATTGTCACACCTAATTACCTTAACCCTTTGATCTATTAGATTTTCTACTCCAGTTATAAAGGACTTAAGAATGCCACTAGTCTCATCCTTAGTAGCTAGAAAGAAAACCCAACTAAACCTACTGTAATCATCTGTGACAACTAGGCAATACATCTTTTTCATTAAGCTTTTTACAAATGTTGGACCAAACAAATCCATGTGCAACATATGTAAAGGTTGGCTGATTGAACTTACTGTTTTGGACTTACAAGAAGCTCTATGTTGCTTTCCCTTTTGACAAGCAACACAGGTTTGATTATTTTCAAAAAGTTTTGAAGGTAAACCTCTTACAAGATTTCCCTTAACTAGTTTATTCATAGTTTTGAAATTTATGTGTCCAAGCCTCCTATGCCAAAGTTCAAATTCATCAGATGTGGCTTTTGCAAAGAGATAAGTTAGACCTCCTTTAGGAACAATATTCTTTAAATCAACACTATACATATTGTTCTTTCTAGGAACTTTAAGTAAAACATGACTTTCATCAGTTAACTTAAAGTTTGGAGATAAAACAATACATTCAGTGTCATTAAAGAGAACACTATTCTTTTTGTCACACATTTATGAGACACTAAAGAGGTTAAACTTCAACTCTTTTACAAAGTTATGTTTCGATATATTAACCATTATATTAAGGAACAAGCAAATGGCAAATGAAGAAATAATTTCTAAGGCTTATTTTCCCCCTACACTTAAGTTAAACATTGTCCCTAATGTTTTATAAAAGTACCCATAAAAACAAATAAAGGGATAAGAAAACAAGGAAAAGAAACTAGTACTCCCCTGGTTTACTCAATAATGGAGAAGAAACATGCGATAACTGGTTAAATCGTCTACCAAGAATTGTCTAATGAAACTTCCTAAGAACTTCCAAGTTTCTTCTCATCAAATATAACCTGTAATCAAAGACAAAAACAACTACACCAAGCATAAAATCGGCAAGATAGATATAAATATAATGAGAGTTTAGGGTTTTGACTTTGTGAAAATAGTAAAGATAGGATGAGAGTAATGATGTAATCATAGGTTTATGCAGGTTTACAAAAGAATTACAAATTTTAAATATTGGACATTTTATTTTTCACAAATATTTGAAAAAAATTTGAATTTTTTACACTACTGGAGACGCGACACCGTCGGGTGTTAATCCCGACACCATCTCTAGGGTCTGTAAAAATTTCTTCTTTGTTTTTAAATGAGAAATTTCCTGCATGCAATTTTATTAGTTAAATCTAAAGAATGCACTGCATAAAAACCTAGAATTAATCGTTACGATCATATAACTCAAAACTGACGCGAATTAATCTAAACAATTTATTTTAAATGTTTGAATTTGGTTGTTAAACACCAGATATATTCCCCTACACTTATTTTGTTGCTGAATACCTTTGATTGCAAATAAGACAAAGTTTTAAACAAACAAACCATGATTACAAAATTCATTCAAACATAATAAAACAAACAATAAAAAATTAAAACACACTACACTCTTAAGTACGGGAAAAATAAACATTAGGTTGCCTCCCAATAAATGCTTTTCTTTATTTGTGAGTCTTGTAACTAGACTCAAAGTTATACGTCCTTTAATAGTTTTCTTCTCTATCTTAGGCTTTGACTCAGCTTCATCCTCACTATCTGATATCTAATCTTCAATAATAAGTGGGGGACCAAAGTTCTTCATAATAACCTTAGGCTTGTCTGCACTACCCTTAGCATCACTAGTCTCAACTACAGGCTTCTTAACTGTAGGCTCACTAACAATAGGTTCATTCACAAACTCTTCTAGGACCAGAGATGGTCAAATCAGGTTTTGGAAGGCATAAAGTTTCCTGTTTAGGGAGTGGAATAACATTATTTCCCTAACCTGTTTGCATTATTTCCCACAAAACTATTGCAGTCTATTAGTTTGCTTAAGTTTTTAGATATATTCTCAAAATTTTCTACTGTTAGCTGAATTTCATATTTTTGTTTTTGAGCCAGTTCCAACTTCCTCCGAAGCTCTTTAATGGCTACTTATCTTAAATGAATCTCACGTTTTTATGGCTTGATATCCTCCTCAAATAACAGACTTATTTTTTTTTATAAACTAGAAGTCTATGCTTTACAGACTCTAAACCCTGTTTTTATAAAGCAATATCATTTAACTTAGCTGTCTTTAAGTCTTTTATACGGGCCTATTGTTATTTTGTTCTTTAATAATTTTAACATTTTCCAAACAAGGTGAATGAAAACAGTTTGAATTAGTAATACCTAGAGTTAGAACTTGTAGAAGAGGTAAGCCATGAGTGCTATAGTTAGTTGGGACCTTCTTCTCCTTGATCTCTACAATCAATATACCACAACCATCATAAGACACTCAAAGCCTATAGAGTTAGTTTCTCACTTGGCACAACCCTTCTTGTGTTCTTCCTATTCTTGTTTTCTTGGTTCCTTGGAGCCCTGCACTCCCTTGCAAAGTGTCCCCTTTTGTGGCAGTTATAACACTCTACCTTGTACTTATTAAACCCAATGGTCTTAGTACCATTCACAGAAAACTTCCTTCCAGTGTTCTTTAAGAATCTCTTTGCCCTCATTGTTAGCATAGCCATCTGCCACCTTAAATCCATCTCTTCTAAATCCTCAGGATGAATTTGTTGCAAGTCTTCATTGTCAAGTTGTGGACTGTTTGGTTGACTTGCAAAGAAAGCACAGATGGCAGCATGACTTAAGTTGTCAATTATTGTTGAGTTAATAGTAGTAGCTTGAGTGCTAGCAATTGTAGCACCATAAGCAGTATTAACTGCTCCATTTGTACTGTTGGTGCTGTTTGAGGACACAAAGGCTACATTTTGTGTGTTTTTGTATTCAGCTTGATGTTCCCTTTAACTCTGGTTTTCATAGATCTTCAAATTGTTCGTAAAGATCATCTATGCTTATTATATCTATCTCAGGCTTGTTCCTCCCATCAATGGTCTATGTGTTCGATTCTGGTGACAGTCTTCTTAGAACTTTTGATTCACATTCTTCTTGTGAGATACTCTTCACCATGAATCGCTAATCTGATCTGATTAAGCTTTGAAGCCTATCAAAGGTTTGATCTACATCTCTAAGCTAGATGCAAGTTATAAAATTTTATATGCTGCTTTAGATGAGTTCCTCTGAAGTCTTTTTATAGGCAAAACAAAAAGGGGCCTATATTCCCTTCCCAAACTCCTTTTTTTAACATGACCCGCAACATTGACTTGGAAATTTTGATGGAATTTTAAACTATCAATTGATGTCATTAGGGCATGCCATCTATAAAGTGTTCTCTGCCTTCCAAATCTAACCTCCTTTGTGCCTTTTCTTTAGCAGTTGTAGGAGCAATTATAGTCTCAACACCTTCAACAACTTTTGTTATTGGAGGTGTATTATCATTCTCTATGACTTTCCATAGAGAATAATCAATCATCTGGATGTACTGTTCCATCCTCTTCCTCCAAAGCTCATACTCACCTGGTTTGAGTATAGGCAAACAGACCTTGTGTGAAAGCAGTTTCTTCTTAGCAAAGTTTCTCAAAGCAACAAGCTTTGATACCACTTGTTGATCCCAGTTAACTTCTAATGATCGAATTCCTTAAGCTTGTTTATGGTTTAGTTATGCTAGATAAATCTAACACATTGTTTAAGAATACTTTGTTTGATAATACTAAAGATTATGCGGAAACTAATCTTTAATATAAGAAGAATTCTTCTAATGAAACATGTACACAAAACAATTAATTTCAACAATAAATGCTCCAATATTATTATTTAGAAAATAATAGAATATCTCTCTAGTATTAGGGTTCATTATCTTGAAGTTATGGAATTATATGACTAAGATACATAAAACTCTATGCCCTAGGACCTCCTTTTATACACCAAGGAGTCCTAGTCGATTTATAATATATACTAATATTTAGCTTATTCTCAACGATTATTCTATTAAATAACAATCCTTATCTTCATAAGTAATCTTGATCTTCAATCAATCTTTATCTTTTCAGCAGTTGTAACTTTGTACCAGCGGCATTAACTCTTACAAGCATTATAGTAACTTATACACCATCAGCATTAACTGTGTACAAGCAGTAGTAACTATTAGGAATATTTTTTTCAATCTCACCAGCAGTACTAACTGTTACTCTAGCAGTACTAACATATACTAGCAGTATTAAGTTACACTAGCAATAGTAATATACATCTAGTAGTCGTAATATACTTATGCAGTAGTAATATACTATGCGTCTAACTACTTAGGTTTATTTTTCATTAAGATTATGCAACAACACTAAGTTTTTACTTAGTATGCAGGTTACACAACCTCAGCAACAGTAACTTCAAGAGAGGCTTTTATTCCCAACACATTTTATAATTCTTTCATTTTCTTGAACCAAAGATTCAATTTGAATATTCAACGACAAGTTTTCACCATTCAACTTTGCCACTTGTAACCTCCAAGAGGTATCACAAGTAGTGTGTTCTTTTTGATGTTGCAATTTTAACATAAAATCAATGCTTTGCGCTTGAGAGCGTTGAAAATCATTTTTAAGAATTTTGATTTCGTTTGAGCGAATTTCGCTTGGATTCATTTGGAACTCACTGGATATTTTCATCAACATTTCATTTTTCTGTTGTTTAACAAAGATAAGTACACAATCCCTAATTTCTCTCTCTAAGGATGCTTCCAAAAGACGATCGATTTCATTTTGAAAAGTTTGGCTTTTTGTGCTTGCTCCTTAACTTTTTGTTCCATTGACATAAAAATTTCTAACATCTCCTGTACTTCTTCTGTAACTTCTTCTTTAATGTCAGTTAGACATTTTTGTAAAGATTTTGAAATCGGAATTACCTCGTTAGTAAAATATTTTCTTGTTCACTTGTTTGCATATAGTGGACAGTTCTCTCTTCTTTTCCTAAAACACATCCAACAACCAATCACCACCAACAGGAACACAAAACCTCATCAATGGCATCAATTCACCTAATCACCCATTGTATCTTTGTTAGCCTTAAAATATTGAGCCGAACAGGAAGTTCGTTCATTACGTGTACGAGTCTCGGTCATTTAATTAGTTAATGTTGTAATATTATAATATCGAGAATCAGGCTCGATAGTTAATCTAATATTGTATATGTTTCAGGTTTAATCCCAAGCAAAACCCGAGCCCGAGTCCTAGTTAAATATCCCGTCGTTACTTTAATGTGTCGGGGTATATAAGTAACTTTTCCTCTTTGGAAAAGTTAGTTGTTCATTTTCTAATAATTTCATTTTTCCTTTTTCTCTCATTCTCTCTCAATTCTCTCTCCTCTTTCTCTCTCTAAAAGATCAACTCTCTCTCTACTTTCTAGATCAAATTCATGTATGATATATAAGTTATGAAGTGTTAACGGGATCCTACAATTGGCATCAGAGCAAAGGGTGGATTCGTGATTGATTCTTCATTGACTTTGAAAACCCAGATCATGTTTATAAATTAAAGAAAGCTTTATATGGTCTTAAACAAGCACTCAAAGCTTGGTATGATAGATTAAAAGCTTTCCTTATTAAACTTGAATATAAAATGGGAATGGTAGATAACACTCTTTTTACTAAGAAGAAAAGTTCAAACCTCATCATCGTTCAAATATATGTCGATGACATTATATTCGGTTCGAATTTGTCAAGACATGTGTGATGGAATTTGCCAAATCATGCATGATGAGTTCGAGATGAGTATGATGGGAGTGAACTTAACTTCTTCATTGGATACAAATTAACAAACTGGGAAGATGGTATTTTCTTTAATCAATCTAAATATATTAAAGAAATGCTTAAGAAATTTGGCTTAGAGGAATCTAAACCAATGAAAACCCCCATGTCCTCCGATACTAAACTCACGAAAGACGAAGAGTGTGAGTCGGTCGATAGTACCAAGTATCGAGGCATGGTAGGTAGTTTATTATACCTAACGAATGGTAGGCCCGATATCATGTTTAGTGTCTGCCTTTGTGACCGCTTCCAAGAGGCTCCCAAAACCTCTCACCTTGAAGCGGTTAAACGTATCTTCCGATACATTAAAGGCACTACGCACTTAGGATTATGGTATCCTAAGGGGACCGGCATAAAAAGAGTAGTTTATGCCGACTCTGATCATGCGGGAGATTATGTGGATTGAAAGAGCACTAGCGGTATTTGTACGTTCGTGGGATGTTTTTTGACATTTAGTTTCTATAAAAAAAACAAAACCGCTTCTTGACTATATCCACTACGAAGCCCGAATACGTAAGCGCGAAAAGGCATGTCAACAAGACTTATGGGATTGAAACAAGCTTTATCGGTATACAACGCTCGACTCGACGACGTCCCAATCATGTGCGACAATAAAGACGCGATTGACCTTAGCAAAAACCCAGTGCAACATTCTCGAACCAAACATATCGAAATTTGTCACCACTTTCTTCGTGATAATGTCCAGAAAGGACTATTTTTTCCCCCCCCCTTCAAATTTTTCCTATTTTTTTTTAAAAAAAATAAAATAAAAAATAAAAATAGGGGGTTTGTCGGGGTGGGTTTCCGTTGTCAACATCGCCGAACTTTCATTACAAAAACCCCTTAAACGTGAATCGTTTAACTATCTACGTCTTGGTTTAGGAATGATGGAACACATTCCATAAATCACATTAATCCGCTTCTCCTTCTTCTGTCTCGATTCTAGTCCGTGTTCCATTCCATGTCATGACAACTTAAATACTTCATCCGAGGTACTTTAACCATTTTTAATTCGCGAAATGCAAATTAAAATGTCACTCCTATTTGTAAAATTTTCATCAAAACCGATTATTATATAGTCTTTACCCCTTGCTGTGGAACGGCCCTCATACCTAGGAGGCCCCCAATATATTTGGGATCCGTCTTTCTAGGCAATATGGGACCGCCATCAGCAGGCACTAAAATTGAATACTTAATCAAAAAAATTCAAAACAAAAAAACAAACACCCCTCTCATATCAGCAGCGACGAACACGACTCAAACCACCCAAAAACTCAAAATCACCCATTAAAACACTAATTGAAGATAATCAAAAACACCTACGAATCATTCCCAAAATCTTAAAGGATCATCATTGTAAGTCATTTAATCTATTTTCTTTCAATTTGAGTCTAGGATTCATGATGAACATAAAAATTGAAATTGGGGATTTTCCATTCTTCTTTCAATTTTGTACAATTAAGACTACTAGGATACAATGTGTAACTAATATGCTTCCCGTAGACATAGGATTTGCATACATTTGAGAGTTTATTGAAAATTTGATTTCGAACCAAAACCTTAATTTTATTTTTAAATTACTCACATTAGGAACATAATAAAATTGTAGTTATGCATTGTTAATACTTACTTATAACATTTTCAAACACATGCTTAATGATCTCTATGAACAATTGGATCGAATACTAATTCATATGCATTTTTCGACATGTTTGGATGAGCAAAATCAAATTAAGGAGCGTTTGGATTAACTCTTAAGTTTTTATTTCTAGGTCGAGTTAATCGTTACTCCACATTTGTCACATTTAGGCACACACTAGACATCTCTTTAAATGAAAGGAACCTCACTAAATTTATCTTTTTCGATTCTAGGTGAAATGACTTTGGAAAATGAATTACGGTACACAAAATCATACGTTCCAATAATCTCAAATGAAAACTATATTCCTGATATTTTAAAACCCATCATTCGAAACCTAGAATGTAGGTCAATTCATGAATGGTCGTCCTTGTATCTAATGATACATTATAATTCGACTTACATTCTAACCTTTTTCATACTATCAAATTTTGAATATTATTTAAAACTCCTATGAAGGATATTTGTACCAAGAGTTTTCTACTTGAATTTTATTCCTCAATAGAAATCACCAAAGATGACGATCAAAATATCTCTTTGACATTCTGGGCATTAAAAAGAACATTTAAATTCTCACTCAAGTCATTTGCCTCGATTCTCTCCATTCTATGTGAAGGAGATTGTTCTTACTCTGAAGAACCCTCTCTCGACTCTTTGAAAACTAATCAAGAGTCAAACGCACCTTATCAAACACACGTTCCAACACCAAATGAAATTATCCAATGAATCACAACAATCGGACAAACCATTTTTTCAAACAAAATCCTCAAGGAAAAGCTTCATCATGACATGAGATCTTGGAATGAAATCATTCAAGATAATGCCTTTGGCACTCAAAATGACTCACCATTTCTTCCTGCATCATAATGTCCAAATGATGTATTGCACTATAACAAGTACTCCTTTCAACTTTGCTACTTTCTAACCCAAATTGAATTGAAAAGATTAAAATCATACCAAAAAATCTCCACGCATATGATATGGATTCTAACCATCATATATGATCACATCATCAAAATTATTCCTCATCTACGAAAATCCAAATACAAATCATATCAACCATCTATGAAACGTTGGGTTCATCCTACTCATCTTAAATCAATTATCTGCATATCTTCTAAAGAGGCCTCAAGTGATGATTCGAATGATGGTTGAGATATTTCTTGAGAATTATTACTAGACATACGTACTATCATTATTACTATGTAATATCTTCTTAACCTCTATCACGGTTACTCAAGTACGCGTATAACATGTCTAAGTTATTATTACATGCTTGCTATATGACATTTAGTAGACCTTTAAGTCATTTATATGCTTCTACTTGGCCTCATTGCATGATTTCTCTTCTCTTTTAGCTAGATTATGTGATTCTTGAAGAGATGGAAATGCCTTAATCACCCCTCCAACCTTTTTAGCCTGTTCTGAAAAATGATTAAACTTCTGGAAAATTTCTTAATCCCCTAGAAAACGGCCCCCATAAATGGTGGGTGGCTCCCTAATATATATAGGACCGCCCATGATTTAAGGGACAACAATTAGGGGAACCACAAAATTTTATGTCTCCTCTTTTTCTGTAACTTTGACCCTATTTCCCTTAGGTCCAGCCAATCTTTCTTTTCTAAACCAAACACTTCTTAGATTCTTTATTCTTTAACACCATGCCTTTTCTAAAATTCTTCTATATATGAACATCATTCTTCTTTATATCAATCACCTCTTTTCTACTAAAACTTTTTACTTCTCCTCTAGCTCTCAATGTCATCCTTTAGCAAATCCCCTTGTGACTATTCACGAAAATACCAAAGGGCCATCCTTGAACCTAGAGACAAAAGCCAATAATCTTCCAGTCACACCATTCTCCTTACAATAGGCTGTACCTACCTCTCCTATAACAACAAAACTCTCCTTCCTTCATCTCTTTCACCTCATCATAATCTAACCTCAAAACCAAATAGGACAATGAAACTTCTTCACTTATCCAATATCTTGAGATTAATCTACAACAGCAATTGAAGCCACCAATCCCTACCTACATACCTTTCTCATGTATCCCTTCAACTTCTTATTGATCAATTAAAACTTTCACTCGAGGGTTATGTCATTTGTTTGATCTTACTAACCCGAGATCTATTTGATATATTGATAGATGATCTTAATCGTATCAAATCTATCATCATTGGTCCTTCAACTTTGTTCTCATCTTCTATAACAACTTCTTCTCCATAATTGACTTTTTTTGGAAACTTCAACTCATCTAATGAAACCTCCCATCTTTTGTTCATGGCATCTCTTAGACTTCAAGAATCTACTAGTCTAAGCTCTTTACCTTAATATGCTTTTACTTTATCTTGTTATGATTAAACCACTACGGTATTGATTTATTATGTGTTGAATAAAATTATCTTATGATTAAATTGCATTGTACATGCTTTGATGTTTGTTCTAAGAGATATTTGTCTTTGCACTTGTATTCTAACTTTGTTTTGTTAAGCATTACAATTTGCGTAAGTTCGATCCTTTAGTGCCCCAAATCGAGGGGGAGCATACAGCAAAGGGGAGTTCTTTATATCGTCGATTTCTTTTCCTACAACTCTCGACGATCATCTTTTTGAATTCGACAAAAAGGGGGAGAAATGGAACTAAACTCATTAAATGTGTAACTATTAATTTTATACAAACATGAGTTTATATTTTGCCATCATAAAAAGGGGGAGACTGTTAATACAAGTAATGTCTAAAAATGTTATTTATATTTTTCAACCTCTTAAAAAAACTTTTTTTCTCCCTTTGAAATTATTAACATAAAATGTTAAAAACTGTTTTCGATTAAAATTAACATTTAAAATTGTTTAATCGTTAAAATTCCATTTCTAAGGATTAGTGATCAACTTAAGGTGTGAAAAAACAAATCATTAGCATGATTAATGACAAGAACCATTATTTTTATCTTAATCCATTACATTTTTATCAAAATAATTTCACAATATTAATTATACAAAAATATTTTCTAATTTAAATGAGAAACTTTTATTAAAATACTTAAATTTTGAAATTCAAAATTTTCCCAAACGGAAGCTTCTATAAAGATACACCCTTCATAAAAAAAGACAAAAAAGGGAGCGTATTCTACTGGGCGGCCACTTATAGGCCTGGCGGCCCCCTTATATATCTGGGACCGCTGGGACCGCCCCCAATGACCGTTGGATTTTCCTGCCTATAAATACTGCTCTATTCCTGACAGAAAATCAGACCTCTTTGCACGAATTTTCTCATACTTCTTTCTCTCTCTAAAAACCTTCTTTCTCTCACTAAATATCTTGATCACTAACTTATCTTGATCTTGTTTCAGTGATATTATCTTATCTTCTTTCTATCTCATCTTTCCTTCTATCATGTTGAGTGAAGAACATTCGTATTCGCCATAGTAACAAAGTGTTGATTAGAGTGGAATCTCTCATCCTTTGCTTCTAAGTACCCTATCTCTTATTGTAATTATTCTTGTTTATTTGTTGTGATTCAGATCTGTGTGTAATCTGATGTGTAGATCTAGAGTTGTGTAGTGATTGTGAAGTGGTAGATTGGTTCTAGCTAAGATTAGGACTCGACATTTAGCTTAGTGTCGGAAAATAATGTAAGCGACGTGTAAACGGTTTTCTTCGCCTGAAGGGAGCTTGTTGACATAGTGAAATCTCGAGTAGGATACTCGGGGAGTGGAGTAGGGCGAAGAAGAGCTTCGTAGCCGAACCACTATAAATCTTGGTGTCTTGGTTTGATTGTTCCTTCTCTTATCTCTTTATATTGTTGTGATTGTTATTTACTATTAGTTTAGATATTTACTTGGTTGATTCATATTGTTGGTTGGTTAAACATACTACTCGAATCTAAGTATTTTGAAAGCAAAGTTTTAAAAAATGAAAACGAACTTGTAAACTATTCAACCCCCCTTTCTAGTTCCTTCATGGTTGTCTTTCACAGGCTGAAATAATTTGTTTGAGAAAGTATTGAGGATACCATACTAGATAGCAAGGTGCTTTGAAGTACTAGGCGAATGACCAGAAGAGAAAAGCGGAGACTTTGATGATAACTAAGGCTAGAGTAAGAAACAAGAAGGGATTTGTTGGGTTAGGATTTTTCCCAGGTCTTTTCGGCTTCCGATACTATCAAGATTGCCACCTCTTCAGGAAATGAGTTCCGGATTGAGTAAATACTCTGGATCTGGTTTCGGTACCAATTGCAAAGTCTCCATTATCGTCTGGCACCTTCTGAATTGGAGGAGTTGTCAGGACAACTAAAGGAACTCCAAGACAAAGGTTTCATTCGACCAAGCTCATCGCCTTGGGGAGCACCGATATTGTTTGTGAAGAAGAAGGATGGTTCTTTTAGGATGTGTATTGACTATAGAGAGTTGAACAAGTTGACTGTTAAGAATCGTTATCCGCTTCCTAGGATTGATGATCTATTTGACCAACTACAAGGGTGAAGTTTTTCTCCTAAGATAAATCTTAGGTCTGGATTCCCACCAGCAGCAGAGTGAATAAGGAGATGACTTCCACAAGAATGCATTTAGAATGTTATGGAGATTTCGTGTTTCATAGTAAGCCATTTGGTCTGACTAAGCAAAAACACAAGCAGTATTTATGGATTTGATGAATAGAGTTTGTAAGCCTTATCTTGATAAGTTTGTGATAGTGTTTATTGACGATATCTTAATCTACTCAAAGACTCGAGAAGAGTATGTAGAACATTTAAGGTTAGTCTTGGAACTGCTCAAGAAAGAGAAACTGTACGCTAAATTTTCTAAGTGCGAATTTTGGCTAAGAGAAGTGCAGTTTCTTGGGCATGTGATAAATGGTAATGGGATTCATGTAGACCCTAGTAAGATTGAATCCGTTAATAATTGGGAAGCCCCTAGAACTCCGACTGAGGTTCGTTCATTCTTAGGATTGGCTGGATATTACCGTAGATTCATTAAGGACTTTTCTAAGATAGCTAAGTCTCTTACTATCTTGACTAATAAGTGTAAGACTTTCGATTGGGGTGAGGAACAGGAGTTGGCATTTCAAACTTTGAAGGATAAGTTGTGTAATGCGCCTGTTCTAGCTCTCCCTGATGGACCGGAAGATTTTGTAGTATATTATAACAACTCAGTATTTTCATCAATGTAATATCCATCTATTAAATTAGATGCAATGTAACATCTATATATACCACCTTTTTACAGGGAAAATTTTGCTTTATTCCATTATGTAACGTAGTTTACATAACTAAAGTAAACGAGCTCACGCAACTACCTATGCCATCTCTATCTACGTTTATGTCAAGTAAACAACCTAATATGTCAAGTCTATATTTTAATATCCTCTATACCATGTACGTTATCTATTTAACGTAGTTTTCACGATGTTACTATTAAATAACTTTATCCGTTAACGTTTATATCAAAACCCTAATTATATGTAATGTATACATATAAAATGAATGTGCAAGCCTTTAAACATGTGTACAAGTATACAATACACAACATTTGAATATTATTTCCCTCCTAAACCCTAGTACAACACATTAAAGTTCAATGTACAAGTCCATTAAGCATAGAATTCAAACTTTGCCATTTTCCATCATTTTCATTCTAGATTTCATACCACCTCTTTAGCACAAGGTACAACACTCAATGCACAACTTCTAAACCCTAAACAAAGCCCTAAACTAGTTCTAAACCCTAATTCGAAAACACTTTTAACTAAAAAAAACTAACCCAAAACCAAAACCTTAATCTATAACCCTTCTCTTATCACAAAACCTTAATCCCTAACCCTAATCCTAACACTAACCTTAATCTTAAACCTAACCCTAACCTCAATTTGAACTAAAACCCTAACCCAAAACCAAAACCAACCCGACACCCCTTAATTCTCTTTTTAAACATTTAAAAACCGTAGCCAAGCAACTCAGCTAGCACCCTATCCCACCATGACCTCACTTACCATGTCACCTTGCTCCAACACAAAGCACATCCATCAACCACCCGTTGGCACTAAGGCTCATTGTTACTCCGTTGTCTATTCGCACCCTTCCACATCCACACCTTGCCATAGTACCTTCCTAGCCCTCAATACTTACCCTTAGCCTTCCTTAGTCATTACCTACAAGCCTTGGCCACTACTCCAAGTATACTTGGTCACCAAAAGTAGTTCACATACTATAAATAGCCAAGACCCCCCATTCTTTCAATCACACCTCAAAAACTCATCACCACTCAAATGGAGCTCTAAACAAGTTCAAGGGTGATTATAGAAAGGAAGAACTCAACAAATTTAAAGCCAAGAATCAAGAGAAGGAAGCTCTTGAAGCCATTCCTAGGCGTACAAACCCAAATAAGCCCATTTGACCCATATAAGCTCAAGTAAGCTTAAAATCTTGTTCAATAAGCTCATTTTCTGTTTTAAAACTTTAATAAGCTTCCTTATGATCCTATATAAACTTTTGTTTAAGCCTTTGAATCACAAACCCATGCGTGTTAAATTTTATAAACCATACGCACCCTTTTTAACTTTTTTTCCATAAGCTATAAGCTTGTAAACTCTACTTATTTTAGCTTATTCTAATTAACCATAGCTACTAAACTCCTTTTGTATTTCAAATATAATCAAAAATTTTGGAATTTTGGACTTATTTTGCCAAATCGAATACATGCAATGGGGGTATATATTATAAAATATTTTGAAATTATAACTAGAGGGGCTGACAATGTCATTATTCCAAAGTTATAACTATAAGGTCCTCGGATGGTGAAAGAATGGCTAGGCTTTGGGATCTTCCTGAAGCAATTTTTATTTAGTTTGTTATTGGCTGTTGCTTTTTGTTTGGCACATTGGTGGTTTTTTTCCTTTTGGTGTCATTGGTTTTGTAAATTGTTTTTAGCGATTATTTGGCATGTCATCTAAATCATTAAGTGGCTGTTCAAGTATTGGGTTGAGGTTAATGTGGCATGCTCAGTCACATTCCATTGGACTATTTGTAATTTTGGGTTATTAATATATTTTACCAGGGAAGAGGTACCTTTACTAAAAAAATACTATGAGGGGGCTGTGTTTTTTTGCCAAGGTTTTAAGTTATAAGGTTTTTAATATTATATATACTTTATATATAAAGGACTAACTTTGTAAAAGTATATACATCAAGGGTATATATTGCTATTTTTGCATACTTAAAAATATAACATATAATATTTTTATATAAATTATAAAAATATATATAAATATTATAAAACTCGATTTTATTAAAATCCCGACTATTGTTATCAGTTTTTAATCAATACGTGATCGACGCATTATTAAAACAATTAGTTATATATTTAACATATTTTTATCATCGACTAGCTTTTGATGAAATTCTTAAAACTTTATAACGTTATCTCGTTACATAGGAGCTTCATGTGAGGAATTTCATTTGGGTATACGTTTTGACGAGTTTGCTGGATTTACGATTTAAAGTGTCCTGGCTCCTCAAACGTTTACTACATGACCTCTGAATTATGATGGCCCGAACAGTGATACAATATTTCCATAAATTAATAAATCAAATGTTAAACTTCATGAAGTTTTGAAAGATAAACAATCAAACTAAGACTTGACATATTACCCCAGGTTGCGTGACAAGGCCGTTACTTTCAATTGATATACTGTTGCCATCAATCAGATTTCTCTGTTAAGGTGAGTTCATAGCCTCGCATTTTAAATCTTTGAAATAATAATTATTTTCTAAACCAGCGAGGGGGAGGTTACATGCTATAAACCATGAAAACAAGTATTTTTCAATGTATGCTATCATGATGCATTATTGCCTAAGTCCCTACTTTTTCCATTAAGACCCTACTATCATGAACCGTAATATACTCTTCGGAGTAGCGGAATGCTTAGTGAATAGATCTATTTGGGACTGAACTCCCCGTTGGTATACCTGTACTTTTGGTAACCAAACATACTTCATTTGAATATCTATGCGGGTGTTTGGCAAAGGCACCCGTTGGGGCAACTACTTATGATTATTGATTATCTCAAGGCTTTGGTGTCATGAGCTTAGGACAATAATACTGTTTTCCATGATAATTGTATCTACATTGCAATTATTACTATTTTGGGTGTATAACAACGTAACCCACTATGACTTGTATTCAAACTGTTTATCATAAACCTATGAATATCACTCAACCTTTGTGTTGATCTTTTTAGCATGTTTATCTCAGGAAATTGAGCAACTTATGACACGGAGTGGCACGGACTTGAAGATGTTATCATTCAAACTTTATGTTTCTAGATTTTGGGACCTCTCTTTTGTAAAACTCTGATAAATAAATGACTGATAACTAAATTTTCCAAAAACGTCTCTTTACGATTCATTTTCTATGATTATGACTGTTGTATTATGAAGTAATACCCCAGATTAGCTTTCGTTGCTATATTTGTAAAAATGGGGGTGTTATACTCCAGCACTGGATCTTAACATGTGCAGAATGATCATTGGCACAGGGCCCTATTTTTTCATGGGGCCCCAAATTTTGAGCAGAGTGATTGAATTAATTTAGTTTTGGCTCAAATCTGATAATAAAGTCTTTGTAAATAACTAAATGTAAGATGGTTGATTCCTACCAAATATTAGTTAGTATCAGTTAATCTTAAGCGAATCAAAGAAATCGACAGAAACAGGGGCAGGGATTTTAAACCAAAGGAAGAAGATGATGAACTTTACATCATATTTATTTTGTACCCCTATGGTTTACATTTATTTCACTTTGTTCTTAACCTTATAATATATCTCTCAATAAGGACAAACAAGTTTTAAAATTTACACTTTCTACCATATTTTTACATATTTTCGCGAAAGAAACGGTATGGAATACCGTAATAGATGTAGCCATATGAACTTTTTTTCTTTTAATATTGTTGGATAGTTGTGATATATTTTGTTAATATATATCAATTTTTATTAACATATCAGTTTTTTCATGTTAAAAACCCGTATTACATAGATATAGTACACGGCATGAGCATCATAAGTTACAATGCGAGGGTCTAGTTTAAGTTAATGGAACAGGGAATCCGAAATTCACTGGATGGCCTTGATAAATGCAATACTTGTATTATTTTTTTCATTTCAAAGTTACTCCTTATCTTTATATGCATAAGCTATCTCCAGTTCTCCACTTTGGATTAACAAAAGGAAAATGAATATTTTGATACCTATACTACATATTTTATCATTCATATATATATATATATGTTGAGTTAACCATTTTGTTTTGTTTGTTTCAGTGTTATAAACGAAAGAGCTCGTATGAGAAGAATGAATATCTACTTTTCATTGTATAATAAAAAAATACAATTGTAAAATGTTTGGATCAATAAAATCAAGTGGTTGTGAATTAATACTTTCATCTAACTACCAAACCATCATCTTCCCTATTATACATCATAATCAGAGGGATATAAACAAACCCATAAAGCCATTGATTCAAATATCGCCTTCCTGCTATTGTTATTTACTTTTAAACTAAACGACTAAATAGAAAATGTGCATTAGTAAGTAAAAACAAAAATAATGTCTATTATTTTTTAGCTAAGTTGTTAAAAAAGACGAAAATAGTGGTGGTGGGTATGGTGGTTGGTGTACATTAGGTTGTAAGAAAAGTGAGTGTTGGTTAAATGTTTTGTGTTTTTAGATGTTAGTTTGGAAAGATTAGTGTTGGAATGAGTTTGTTTACAAGTTTTTTAATTTAAGATAAAGGTAATGGTGGTGTGGGGGTGGGGGTTAAAATTGAGAGGTTGAAGAAGAAGGAAGATGGGAAGTGATCAAAGTTTATTAAAAATAGGAAAAAGACGAAAAAACTGTTTGGAGGGACCAAATGATGGCCTTCAGTGCAAAGTTGTTGTTTTGAATTTGTGAGTTAGGGGACAACGATGAAAAAATAAAAAAATAAAAAATACTAAAAGATGTTCATGGTTGAAAAAAGTGAAACTAACACTAGTTACGTAATAAAACGGGCTTGAAGGGACCCAAAGGGGAACGAAAAATTGACTTTAAGGATTAACGACATCACCGCCATTATCTAAGGACTGAATCCGCATCTGACCTAAGTACAAAGGACAGCTGTGTAATTTACCGCCAAACATTATTTAATATGATACAAAAGATCACTGACAAAAAATGTACTTTGTCTAAAAGCTGTGTTCACAAAGTACAAAAAATAAGAAATAGTGTTTGAAACAACAATTTAGAGCATCCACAATCGGATCAAGTTGTGAAAAGTTTTTCAATATTTAACAAAGTTTTTTTGAAAAGTTTTTTGCATTTGTATAAAAATTATTTACTAAAGGGGTTTACAAAGACATGATAAACCACAAATAGTTGATCTAAAAGCATTAGTGGAATAAATGTGTTATGCATTAAAAAGATCTTTAAAAGACTTGATGCATGAGATGCTCTTACTTTAACCAAAAATGAAATATCTCTTATCACTAAGTAATGAACAAACAATAATGTTATTTTTTTTCCTTTCATAATGTTGCTTTTTTTTTTTTGTTTGTAAATATGGTCTTTTTTTCTTCCTTACTATTTGTGGACCACCAGTTCTTTTTATTTATTATCAAAACTTTTCAAATTTTCTCTTAATTTATGACAGATTGCGACATTTATGAATGTTGTTGAGAAGTTAAAATCAATGACAAACAATCAAATTTATGTTACATACTCTAGTCGCCTATTTAAATCTTTTATACATGTAGTCTTATAAAGCTTTAAATATTAACATATCTCATAAAACACTTGTTAATCCTAGACTTCAATCTCACCTACCATGAAAAATTAGGGTTTATCATCTTGTGCTCTTTTTCTTTCTTTTCTGTCGATCAATATATTCTGTTAGGGTGTGTTCATTATTCGACATCGAAGATATCCATTCTAGTATCGAGGTTATAGGCTATCAAAACCTACAAGTGGTATCAAGATCCTTGGTTCAAAGGTTTTTCGATACTAGGTTTGAAGTCGTTAAAGGGTTGATCGTTTTTTTTGGAAGGAGCAGGGTTTTTGTTTGGGCTTCCAAGTTTAACGACAACAAGAAAAGTTACTGTTTAGTTTGTGAACAGTAACGGTAGCAGCAAGAAGATCAAAGTTAACGAAAGAAAAGAATATTACTTTGGAGGATTTTTTGCACAAGGGACTTTGTTGAGGTTTTGATTTTTGTAAGGGTATATCACAAGGTTTAGTCGATCAACAAAGGGATAAAGAATGACGGGAGCCAAGTTTGACATCGAGAAATTCGATGGAACTGGTGATTTCAGGTTATGGAGGATCAAGATGCGTACTTTATTAATCCAACATGGATGTGAAGCAGCTCTGGAGGTTTTACCCGAGGATATGGAAGCTCAAGCAAAAACTGAGCTAAATAAGAAAGCTTACAGTGCCTTGATTTTGTGTTTAGGTAACAAGGTTCTAAGAGAGGTTACCGGGGAGACGAATGCAGCGGGGGTTTGGTCAAAGCTCAAGCTCGAGACTTTGTATGAGACAGAATTTATTGGCCAACAAGTTTGTACCTGAAGAAGAAGTTGTTACATTCTCTATACCTGGCTTGACGTAAGATTTCCGAAGCATATAGATGAGTTCAACAAAATTGTTTTTATTTCTTGATTATCAAATCTTGAGGTAAAAGTGCGAGGAGAAGAATTTCTTTATTATTACTCACTTCTTACTACCACATCATATACTAACACTTTGTGGCTACCTTTCCTCAATGACGAGGGGAAGCCTTTGACTTTGGAGTACTGATGGCCACACTAAATTTAAAGGAAATCAAAGAAAGTCTAAGGGTGAAGGGGGATTAATGGTGAATGGGTATATGTAAGTGAAGAATTTATCGTTAGGGATATCCACGTCTATACAAGGGGAAAGTCAAGATAAATAAGTCTCGAGGGTGGATGACTCAAGCGCAAAATTATAATATGCCAATCAATGAATCACACTTTTAATAGAAACTTTCCAATATAATATCGTAAGAAGGTCCAATATTGGTTACGTCAGAAAGCATTGAGCACCCCTCTCTAGTGTTCGACTTAAGACAACTTCAGAGGTGATGATGGTGATATAAATGAACAGGTGGATTTTTTTGTAAATCAAATGGTTAAAATGCATTTGATTCTCCACAGATGTGATGGTGAAAATGCATTTGATTCTCCACAGATGTGATGGATTTTTTTGTAAATCAAATGGTTAAAATGCATTTAACAAGTCAAAGATGTAAGGTATCGGGACCCAAAATGCATTTGATTCTCCACAGATGTGATGGATTTTTTTGTAAATCAAATGGTTAAAATGCATTTAACAAGTCAAAGATGTAAGGTATCGAGACCTAAAATGAACCGTATAACACCCTGTGTTTTCAAGTCATTGACGACGTCGATAAATCTACTATTTATTTTTAGTGTTGTACGCGTTTGCTTTAAATCATAAATGTTAAGCTAAATCGCGTAAGCTAAAAATTAGCGTTTAATGTAAACGGGCATCAAACGATTAAATGTTTACATCGATCAAGTATTAAATAATTATTTTGAGAATAATTATGGTCTTTGTTCATTTTATTTTTATCGGATACGTAAAGTGTATACGTTTCGCGATAAATTGCGTTTAGGCATTCCCGGAACCACCAAAACTTTTCTACGCTTCAACAAATACCCACTTTTATACCCAATACATAAAAGTTACAAAAATATATCATATGTATCGTATATATGCCAAAATTATAGCTATGTATACAAAGAAAATGAGAAAAATCTTCCAACTAGTCTTTGTACTTCCTATCACCATTAAAACTAAGCCATACCTTGTCCCAAATTGACCATAGTCTTCCTTAAGACCCTCATATTGTCCCATGACCACTATTGCAATCTTTTTGACTAACCTATATTATATATACAAGCATACATGAGTTAGATAACACTTACATACACTTAACACTTAGTGAAAAGATAAAAATCTCTCCCTTTTGCTCTATGATAAGCCACGACCCAAAGCACCCCATATAATAAATCCATACCTTGATTTTCTATCACCATACAAGTGTTTGTACATCATACTTAAGGTATTCTAGGAAGTATTGAAGGTTGGGATAACCATTTGTAAGGTTTAAGGAAGATAATTCAAGTTTAGGGTTTTAGAAAAGATTAAGGTTTTCAAGGGTTATTATCTTGGGTTTAAAGTCTAAACAAGGGTTTAGCACTTATTTCTCATCTCATACATCATCCCTAAGGTCTTCTAAATTCCTTTATACTTTTTATTATCATTATTTTATGTGTAATATGTTATTTATGGCTAAATCACCACTAAGGACTTTTGAATATGTAAA